>JAQGAY010000715.1:0-21227 GCA_034698085.1 Polydesmus angustus | reverse complement strand
AAATCATTAAAAACTCAAAATAAAATCATTAAAAACTCAAAATAAAATCATTAAAAACTCAAAATAAAATCATTAAAGACTCAAAATAAAATCTTTAAATTTCCAAAATAGAATGATTAAAATTTTTAATGTTTCATGAAAGCAGTGTTGTTAAATAACAAAAAACAAATTAATCATATTATACCAAGTGTCCAAGATGTTAATACCCATCTTTCACCTGTTATAAAGTATTTTTTTTAGCAACAATAACAATCACAGAATGACACTCATTTTTTTTTTTTTGTTACCGGTAATAAAAATAAAAATTCAAAAAGATACTTTCTTACTCATTTAAAAACAATGCAACTACATGTAGTAACATTGTTACAGATATTGGATGTGCGCACCATTTGAAATTATCGATAATTATTGTAAATTTTAATTAGACTTGTGCGTCTGATTGGGTTGCTGCGTATAACCCATTCAATTCGCTCAGTTGCATCAACTGCATTCTGTAAAACATTGAAACTGTAGGTTTTCTTTAAACATGGGTTCATAAATAAATTTAGAATAATTTTCTATAAATTCGTTTCATCAAACATTTTGTCATGGGAAATTCATTTTTTGAATTTTAATTTTTTTTCCTTGTATTTTTGAATTAACTAAACATTTATTTTTTAACAACAGGCGGAAGTTAGATAGTCCCCTATCATAGTCTTGGGGCTCTCTACACCGTTACTACACCACTCCTCGGGAAGAACTCATCGCGTCCCTGACACCCGGTACATCCCTAAACCACCTTTATTGCAAATTGAGTCTAGTCAAAAGCGCCATTTATTAAGCCTCATCAAATCCTGGAGACCCGGCAATTAATAACTCGAAATGACGTGAGTCGTTCAAGCAGAAAAACTACCGTTTTACTTTTAAAGCGCTGAAATTAAAACCCTAAAATGCAACATTTTCCGGCTAATAATTTTAGCGGTTAGAGCCGAGTTGCGCTATAAAACACGGTTGATTTAATTACGAAACAGTATTGAACAACGGCGGCATTGTGATCATAATTAGCTTAACTAACAAATATTGGCCCATTTCTGCGTTAAATTTCGATAAATGAGGCAGTAAATGTTTTCGCAAACTAGCTCATAACAATCCATTCGTTTTTATCACTTATAATTAGGAAGCCATGTAATATACCTTTTTTGGATCGCGATCCATCAACAACACGTGTTGTTTACACTTTCGACCACAATTTCCATGAACTAATAACGAGTTACGATCGAAAGCAACGTTTCCGTGACGCTCTCTCTCTCTCACTCTCTCTCTATCCCAATTATTTATTCGCTCCAATTTCATCTCCAACCGACATCCAAAAACGAACCCTCAAACACCATCTGGAACTTGAACGCGCGTGCAGAAAGAATGAGAGAGATAAAAAAAAGCCGAAATTAAAAGTTAACTGTTATGTATTCGATGTTACAACTCAATATCTCAATCCATTAACTCTATTTCCGTTTTATTTTTCTTCACTCGTTCCATCTTCGAAAATGATATGCGGATTTTCGATTGATGCAAAAATAAGTCTCGTGTTATTAATTTTTTTTTTCTACTTTCCTAATCCGGGTACCGAGTGGCGCATAAACAAATTCTGCAATATTTTTTTTGTAACGCAACGTAGAACTTTTGATTTGATTTTTTTTAATAATGTTAGAAATAGACATACAATTTAATGATTGATAATCTTTAAGACTGCTTTACTTTAACATTGATAATTATTATTAATACTCAAATGCCCACCCGTAAACTCTTTGAAAAAAGCTAAAACGCAACAAAATCACTATTAAAAAAAATCAAAAAACCCTAAAAAAAATAAAGCCAACTAAAGCAAAATATTATTAAAAACTAAAAGAACTGTTAAAAAAATTAAAAATAAATAAAACTAAATTATAATCTTAAAAATAATACAAAACCCAAAATCATAATATTGGAAAGAAATTGCTTTTAAAAAAAACAAAACAATGTAAATATATTTGGAAATCATAAAAAAAAACTTTAATGAACGCTAAAAAAAATTAAAAGTCGTTTAAGCGATGATCTTGTTCTAGAAAATGGTTTTAATAAATCTTTCCAGATTACAGCAATTTCAATCTAGTTTTAAAAAAAATTTCTTATTTTTACCTCCAAATCTCTGGTTTAGAAATCATTTATGGTACCGAAATAACGTAATGTAATTCATCTTTGACATTAAAAAAATCATCTTCAAAATGAAAGAAAAAAAAAGATATAATATTTCTCTCATCCTCAACTTTCCTACAATTAATTAGAAAATTATCGATTTATAAATTTTATGCATTTTCCAATACATTTAACCTGGAGAACGTTAAATTATTTTTTCCAAAAAAAAAAAAGAACTTCATTTGATTCTCTATTTAAAAAAATGTAAAAACGATTTCGTCTGCTCATCTCGTATGAAAATCGCAACACCCAGTGAGCTAATTTTCCTAATCTCATTAACATTTTAATGAAAACAAAAATTTATTTCCGTAATTCAAGATCAATAAACGAGCGGAATACAACCAAAAAAAAAAAGTGTGTTAATTCGAAACCGCGTTGTACCTTTTAATCTCGACGTGTGGGCGGGGCTTAAAGTGGAATGACGCGCAGACATTAAAAAAAAAAGTCAGTCAGCTCGAAGTCATCTAATTAGCATGAGTGGGAGTGGCAATTAGAAGGAGACAACAACACCTAGCAACATGTAGACACATTCAGCCAACCAACCAGTTAGTTTGCAAATTGCCACATTATGTCTCTCCCCCTCTCTTTCTCTCTTTCACTCGGCCCATCTATCGCTTATAAGCCATAACAATGAGCAGTGACGACAATCGATGATGATGATGATGTCATTGTCATTAAGTGCGGCTGCCGTTTCTCTTCGCTCTATTTGCTTATTTGATTTTTTGACAGATAACAAAAGCCAAAATAGAAACTCGATTTGCAATTGATGCGAAAATAACGTCGTTTAGAGAAACTAACGACGTAAAATAATAATAATAATGATGATGGCAGTAGTAGCAACAATGGCGTATATACACTTCACGCTCCACAAATCTTCGCTAAACAAATCATTTTCATTTTTAACAAACATTTTCTCGTTCTCTCTCATACTCACAATATTTATGATTTTTAAATAGGCTTTGATAAAATGATGTTTTTATTTTTAATTGATGACGATTTCTCACCGATCGTAAACAGAAATCCAAGATTTTACACAATTTACGAACACAGTAAAAGTACTGAACATGTACAAGTACCGCGTTTCTCCTAAAATAAAACACTGTCCTATATTTTTTTTTAAAGAAAAAACGCGATAGCGCTTATTTTTGGGGTAGGTCTTATAAATTAAAAAAAAATTAATTTTAACTAATTACATTTAAAAAATTAACATTTATTAATAAATAAAATGCTAAATCCATAAAACGGTTAAATAAAACTACCCTAGAAAAATATCTACATTTCCGATAATTGTAGTTACGGTAACAAAAAAATATATATACAGTACTAGGGGCTAATTTTTTGTCAAGAGCTTATTTTTGGGGAATGGCTGACATTGAACGCGGCATTAAAAATCATCCTGGGGCTTATTTTTGGGGGGTGCATTATTTTAGGAGAAACACTGTATCTTTAAATAATAATTTTTTGGTTTCAGCTGTCCCATCCGGACCAACCTAACTCAGGTGTATAGGGACAGTGGGGAAAACAGCACATGTACTTCAAAGTACTGACCAAAGAAAAAGCTCCGCTACTCATAGTAACAATGCTGAAACTCCATAAGTGGAACCAGGCACACTTTTTCGGTTACGATTTTCTCAATGTTGTATATAATAATAAAATGACAAATTTTTAAGTTTTTGAGGCGAAAGAGCTATTCAAAAGCGCCCATAGCTTTACTATACAAGAATTCCAAAACTATTACTCAGAGTAAAAGAAGATTTCCGTGGATGAGTAGCTTCCTAAGGCATCTAATGACATAAATGGCTTTTGCTGTCTACATTGTACTTGTAAAAATGTGCGCAAGAAAACTAATTTTTTTTTTTAATGTTTAGCGTCGACGATAAGAGATAACCTTAAGTAAGTTTTTTATTTCACTACGAAAACGGAAGAGTATTATAGTGCTCAGCCCTGTTCATTTGGCTTTTTTTGTGGAATCCTTTGGCTCTTTTATATCCATGTAAAATTAATTGTTGTGATGGAAGACATTTCTGTGTGCAATTTGTTAAAATGTTGGTTCCTAAGAATCTATCTGATGACTACAGAGTATTTTTGTGTAATACCCGTATATGACCCAGATAACGCTATTTATGGCTTTCTATTATTAATTCTCCATTTGAAATAAAATTTAATTTCAATCGCATTACTTATCTACCTCGCCGGGTAAAATCGAACTAAACGCAAAGTAACCCTTTGATTTAGTAGTCAATTAAAATTCTCTTGTTACCTGTGTTAAAATGCTATTCGCTGTGGAAAACAACTATTAAAAACAATGCAATAGAGTTGTTATTAAATTATAAATTCTTTTCCGCCATTTAATGTATTCTAAAGCTAATAAACATTTTATTTATTACTTAAGACATGATGCAGCAAGAACAAAAATACTCGTAATATTTAGTTGTCACCAGATGATGCAAGTTTACTTCACACCTTAGTTTGTTATTCCAAGTGACTAATTTAGTTTGACTTTTGCTGTTATAACTTAACTCCTACATCTATGTTATGGCTAAGAAAAATAAAAATAAAAAAAATGCAGCCGAATTTGTTAAATTTGAAAACGTATTTTAAACTCTTTTAAATTTCAAAAACTTCACAATAAAAGTTATTAAAAAAAAAAGCCCGAACTTACAAGCCTGCTCAAACTTTATTGTAAAATCGTTCTTGTTTTATTAACTCTTGTTTAAGCAAATTTAACTTCATCTATTAAAACCAAGGCTGTTAACCAAGGTTAAATCGCTTAATCTAGATTAAAAATAGCCGGTAGCAACGAAATGTTACACAGTTCTAATTTCGGTGTTGTCGTCATAGTAACGGAGTCGAACTAGAATAGCAACAACAATAAAGTGTTTGTGTATGTAAATGCGAGTGTGATTAAGTTGTAAACGGTACCTGCTTCTCGAACGCCGCGGAAGAACGTCTTCTTCCGCGGATGACCTCTGCCCCGCCCTCGTTTACAGCGGGAAAAGAAAGACAGAAGGAAAGAAAGAAAGAAACAGACGCTTATCTAAATAACGAGGATGTTGATAGGAGAGCTTCTCGAAAAGAGATTTCAAAGTTGAAGAATGCATAAAAAGATAAGCGCAAAGATATTTGTCCGTTTGACGAAACGAAAAGTCCAGAGCCGAACTTTAGTGGCCCTCACCACTCATCAACCCCCTACTAGCTCCCTCGTTCCCTCTCTCTACACACACACCCACGCATCTTCGAGTATTCAAAACTCCGTTTGTTTTGTAAACAAAGATAGGCTATTTCATAATGCGCTTTTTTCTTTTCGTTTTGCTTGTTAGTGGATATTAACATCAAAGACCTTCGAGTGTCAAAAGTCACACTTTGCGTTGAATAGCAAAAATCGTTAACGCCCGGATAAGTGTAAGCGGCTTTTCTCACGCAGCACAAAATCCCGATTCTACGTTTATCAGCTTCCACGACTGAAATAACTCAATCTCAATTAGATATTATTTTCCCCTCGCTTTTCAAATGAGCCTTGTAAATTCAAAAAAAATTGTTAATTGTATGTTAATTAATGGCAATTTCGGATGGTTCATATTGAATAAGCAACGCTTCCTATTTTTGTTTAATTCTGTATCGTTCCTTTTTTTTTTTTTTTAATATTATAATTATACAGTACTGCATCGTAATTTCAAATTTAGAATATTATAGTTCCTAATTTCAAATAAAATTCTAACTTATGAATATAATGGATTGCCATATAAAATTCCGAATTTTGAGAATCATAGTTCTTATTTTAAAATAAAAATCTGAATAAGTGTTCATATTTTTGAATAAAATTCTAACTTTTGGATATAGTTCCGGTTTTTACACTCGAAGAAAATTGTAATTTTCGAAAAAAACTAATTTTTGAATAAAATTCTCATTGCTCCTGTAGATGTGTAAAAAGACCATATTATGGCACACTAATTAGCTAATAATTGTCTTAATGACTACAATTGCAGTACCAGTAATTATAAATAAATAATAAAAATGGAAATTATGATTATTTTTTTAAAAACAAAACTAATACTCGGGAGTAAAAAATTATGCATTTCGCCAAACATTCTTTTAAAAAATGAATAATAAATTCCATATAAAATAAATTTCAAATAAATAAAAAAAAAACACACACACACCCAACTGAATCATTAAAATAAAAAATCCAATTTGAATCCAAAAAAAAATTAAACTTTCAATGATAATGCGAATAAATAAACAGTTCGCAAAAACGCAAAATCGGAGTTGAGCGCTAAAAAAAATAAAAACGTTTTTTATTTTAAATAAAAATATCTTATCTTAAATTTCGAATCAAACAACTTTATTTTTCATTCGATTTCGTTTTCGCCTCATTAAGATAATGGGGTTGTCTGAATCCGCAGTGTGTCTGAAGGACGTTGTGTAAGGGGGTTGGGATCGAGGTAGCGAACCGATGCCTCGCCAATACCTACACCCCACCCACTAACACTAACTTTATCTAATATGCCCACTTTAAAGAAGAAGAAAAAGAAAAAAAAAATAACTAGCCCAAGCCTTCAATTCCAAATCAGTGAGCTGGAAAAAGTATTAGAAAAGAAAGAGAGGAGGAGATGGGAAAAAAAGAAAAAAAAAAGTGGGTAGGCGCTGCAGAGACGTTTAAAGATATTCGTTTTGTCGTTTTCATTCTGCACTCCAGCAATTTATAACGTTAGTCTTGGAGTTTATATTTACACTAATCCCTCGTTATGCGCGGAGGAAGCGCTCCTAGGAAGTGTCGAGTATGATGGAACCGTAAGTACAGACTTAGAGAAAGTCAAAAATTAAACTACCAAATGTACCCAGAAATTCCAGAATGCTCCACATTGATGCTCGCGTTTGGTCCACTGTTACTCTCACTACATACGCGTAATACATTCACTTGTTCACTCGAAATACAATACAGTAATATGTTACACGTAAAAATAATGCCAATAAAAACGTTTAACTTAAAAGTAAACAGCGTCGCACCCCAGATACGTTCTTAACCAATAAGATGCAAAATAAATAAATGCGATTTACTAAATACAGAATATAATTATTATGTACCCAAACTACCATTTTGGAGCAATAGATTTTCCTATTCCCACTCATGAAAATACTATACTGGTTCAAAATATTACTAAACATATAAATTGCATTAAAAAATGCTTTAAAAAATCTAATTGTTTTATTCATAATAATGAATAAAACTTGTTTGAAACCCAAAAATAGAATGTTAATTAAACTATAAAAATGCTATTTCAAAATGATATTCCGTGGTGTCCCACGGAGGACGCTCTTTTTAAAAAAATTAATAAATCAATCAAATGTTATTAAAATGCATTTATTCTTATATATTTACCTTCAGCAACATCTCCAATTTAATAATAACATAGAAAAAAAGGCATTCAACCTCCCTAACTGAGTCGGCACGTGTTAACGCGCAAAACAAAATTTTGTGAAATGCAGACTGGATGTCTCAATGACAATAGCCTTCAAGCGTGAGTGCGCGTTAACTCGCGCCGACTCAGTTGTGGAGGTCGTATACTATATTGCGTTTTTTATTATTAAATCGGAGATGTCATTAAATGTCAATATATATAAATAAATGCATTTTTATTACCATTTGACTGATTTATTAATTGTTTAAAAAATGCGTCCTTCGTGGGACACCATATTGAAAGATAGAAAGTGATATTTGAGCACATTCAACTAGATTTTAAATTAATAAATGATTTAAAAATTAATTCTAAAAGATATCAAAAATTTGTCTAAAATTTGAAATGCGGTGTTCAGTAGTAATTGAGAAAAACCGAAGAAGTAGATATGCAACTGCAAAAAAAATGCAAAGTGGACTGTAAGCAGATGTGAGTCGAAGTCTTAAAACTATCGCGAGTAAATTTGTCATTAAATTTGAGTTGCTAACCGCGTTTCATGTAATTAACGCACACAAATACGTTTTTACCGCAAAAATTGAATTGCAAACTTACCGCGTAAAATTAAATACAGTAATTTCGTTATAAACATTTTTACGCGTATACTCGAAACCGCAGCCAGTGAATCCGCGTACAGCGAGGGATTTACTCTAAAGCGAGGAGACGCCACATACCATTTAAACTAATCAATAATATTAGCAATTAAGGAATCTTGGGAGTCACGTGCTCTACAGCTGATTCGCATTTTCCATTTCATTGTCTTCCGCTTTTCAAATCGACTTTCAGAGATATTTTTTTTTCCCCTTTCTCTCTGTGTGTCGTTTCTGTCTATCTGCAGACGTCACAGACGAAACTTATCCATTTGTCTTTTCAAAAATTTCGAGTCTCCATTGGCATAAATAAATAAAAGAGAAGAGCAGGAGGAGGAAAAAATAGGAAGAAGAAGAATCCTCATCCAAAGGATCAGGATGAAATATGTGCAGCGGTGGTGGCCATCAATTTAACTTTGGTGGTTTCACTCAATGATTCGCTCGGAGCTTAGGAACAAATGAATCTCATTTTCTCTCTCTCTCTCTCTCTCTCTCTCTCTCTCACTCACTCTTTTTATCCCACCCACACCTCAAACACCCACTCGCACGTCACGAAAAATATTCAGCTATTTGAATAAAAGTTTTGACTAACTCTTGAATTTCCGTCGAAAATCGCATGGTCGAATGCGTTCGTTTCCTTGTTCAAATTTCAAACAGGAAAAAAAATTGAACAGTATTTTCCATTTCCTCTTCAAAAAAAAAACTTTTAAAATTTTTTATAAATGGAGGAAAAAATAATAATTGTCTCAATCTCATTTTTTAAATAAATAATTCAGTTCGAACGACGCTAATAACTAACATTTTCCGTATTCATTGCTAAATTTTACCATTTTTATCGTTTGAAAATGACGTTAAACTTGTAAATTAAAAAAGGTAAACTTTTAAATTTAAAAATGTTCAATGCCTGTGTTTAAATGTTAACTGAATCGTCGATTGATTTTGCTAGGAGAGTTTTTGAGAGATTGAAAAAGCTTACATATTAAACTTTTTTTATTTTGAACAAAGCTCAAGTCAGACACTTAAAACAATTTTAAATTCACTTTAAAAATCAATATTTTGTCTTGGTAAAAAAAAAAATTAAAGCAAAAAAAAAACTAATTTATTTGCTTGATTTAATTTGTACTGTATTTTAAATATTTACAACGTAGACTTTCCCAACCATAAAAATCATATAGAAAAAACAGCGAAAATATAAACTAAAAATATATGCAGTACAGCATAAAAAAAGTTTTTTTTAAAAAAATAACGAGTACCGGTATATAAAATAAAAGTTATCACAATAAAATTTTAATTTCAAAATTATGTACAGTATGTAACTCAGCCTGCGTAAAACGATAAACGGCTAAATACATTTTTAAAAAAATCAAAATTTAAAAAAAATTTATTTAATATGTCTGGTGGAAACATGAAATAAAAAAAATAATGCAAAATTTCATTACATCGATTGAAAACCCGTTAATTTACTGTAAATAAAAATTCATTACTTTTTTACATCCCGAACGATGTAAAACAGTGTCTACAGAAGTGCGTTGTGTGATTGAGGCCTTACAGGGGTCATACCTCTCAAGATAATGATGGCTACGCACAAAATACAAAAAACCACCAAAACACGAACCCAATAAATAAATTATTTAAAAACAATTTATGTTTTCGCTTCAAAATTAAATTAAAAACTTTCCGTAAAAGCCAACTTGAATCTCGAAAGAACATTTAAAATTATTAAAGTTAGCATAGAAACTAAAAGCAGCCATATTTAATTTATTTGAAAAACAAAGTAATTAATCAACGTACCAGTCGTAATTAAATATCAACTGAACAGGGCGTAATCAATAATACTCGTACGTTAAAAAATCAAATGAGATAAGTAAACTTTTCGTACTTGGTCGAGTGAAAACGTTAATATGATGCTGTTACATCCAGAGCATTCACGTTAAAAATAAATTAAAAATAAATTAAAAAAAAAAAAAACAATAAAATGTTTCAACCTTAATACATTATTAACGTTTTAAAAAATTAAAAGGCAAAAAGATTTTAAAATAAAAATAGTAAAAGTTCAAACTTGAAACTCTAGACAAACAATAATATTGTAAATCAAGTTTAAAATAAGTTAAAATAGAATACCTTTTAATTTAAGACACCTATTTTCATTTTTTTTTTAAACTTTATATCAAAATAAATGCTACATTAACTTTTAATTTTGGTTTTCGCATAGATTAACACCCGTTTTAAATTATAGGTATAAATGCAATAATTACGACCAAAATGCGACAAAAAATGTCAAAAACTATTGTGTAAAAAAACTCCACAACGCCCTATAAATCGTTTGCAGACGTTACGTGGTTTTAACGTGTGTCCGTAAATATACGACGCTTTTAAAAAGCGAATAAACAAGTCAAATTTTAATGAATTTGAATAAATTTTTTAATATTTACATACAACAACATCTCCGATTTAATGATAAAAAAACAATTTTTAGAATATGACCTCTCCAACTGAGTCAGCACATGTTAACTCGATTAGCAAAATTTTCAATAACTCTTCCGCACGTGTCTAGCTGGATGTCGCCAGTAAGAATGCGCTGTTCAATTGTCAACCGCTCCATGACAATAAAAAACAACTGATAAACAAATATGAGTGACAGCATTCTAAAAAAGTTCTAAAACTGCTACCAACAAAAAATTTAAACAATGTTGTCAGATTCAAACAGTGCGTATATTTAATGCCCCTGTGAGAAGGTTATTGAAAAGTCTGCTAATCGAGTTAACACGTGCCGACTAAGCTGTAGAGGTCATATTCCAAAAATGGTTTTTTATTATTAAATCGGAAATGTTGTTGTATGCAAACATTAAAAAATTAATTCAATTTCATTAAAATTTGACTTGTTTATTCGTTTGTTAAAAGCGTCGTATATTTACGGACACACTATATTTGGCTGTCCCATAGAAAAAAAGGTGAAATTCCTAAATTTCAAGGGAAAGCGGAATATATTATTACAGAAAGACCAGAATATCAACCTTGGCATCCAAAACCACAACAACTTCTAATTCCTACTTTTTATACAATAAACGCCTTCTTATTACAAGTGGTAGATTTTTGTGGAACGTGTGAAGCATAAATATAAAGTGCTCAAATTGCTCCAAACATTACCACCCATTCACCCCCCGCGGATAACTTTATTAGGCGCCGATAAGAGCGAAATTGGCGCTAACCCGCGACCGCTATTTTCGATCAAACTTGTTAATAATTTCGAAACAATGAGCTTAATTTTTATGTGTAAAAAGCCGAAATTGAGAGCGATGAAACTTTAAGCACACATACTTGAGACCTAAATATAGAAAAATCTTTCTCTCTCTCATTCCGTCTATCTTTCCATCTCTCTCCGAGCGCAATTTTTCCAGATCACGTTTCGTATTTGAAATTATAACGGGCGCGCACCACGTTCCATATTCAGAATGCGCGAAATAAAAGTTGTATACAAAGTTGTAATGTCCTTATTTCACTATCAATATAATGTTAACGAAGAAGACGATGAAAAAGTTGGGAGGGGAGGGGGATTTTTTGTGAGCAAAAATTGATCATCGAGTTAGCATAGCAAATTTCCTACCCTCATTCAACAACGCGTCTCCTTTCGTTTGCCATTTCCATCTCACCGCGTCAATAAAAAAATAAATGGAATTACAGTTGAGTACGGCGCTTCTGATGATGAAAACATCTGATTGATTTAAACACCTCCCATCTACCCACACCTACACACTCTGCATATTTTGAGATTAAAGAATTAGTTACGACTGTAAACCACGCGTTTACACACTCAACCGCAATCTCTTCTATTTAATGCTTTCCGCTTTTCATTGTTTACGACTTTTCAAATTTTAACGCGCATTTTTTTATTTAAAAATAAAATTAAAAAAAAAAAAAAATTAAGAACGAAAAATTTGTAAAACAAATTTAAAAATGTTGTTTTTGGTCTTATTCCCATAATTAGCGGTCCACCAATTTCGAGTGAGTATCGGGAAAAATTAGACTCTAGAATTTGTTCGGAGAACGAAAAGTTGGCCAAAGTAATAAATACAAGTTAAAAAACAGTTCCACAAATAGCCAAATGAACTAAAATAAATAATTTAAATTGCACTTTTTTAAATTAATATAAATTGAAAGCATTTTTTGAACAATTGTTTCAACGAATTTACATAAAAGTTCGTTGTATTTTTTCATGCGAGAATAAGAAGACTGTACACCTGGTACTGTTTTTACACGGATTTTTTTTACACGAATTTGAAATAACACGGTTTCAAAATAAAATTTCATACTTTTTTACACGATAAATTTTGAAATAACACGAGTTTTTAACCCATTTCAAAAATATTTTTTGCTTATTTTGGGAATTTTTCATTCCTTTTTTTTATGTATTAATTATAATTTGATAATACTGTATGTATTTTTCGGTTGCCCTTATAATATTATAATATCACAGAATTCCCCCATTACTTTTTTTACACATATTTTTCAGGAACGTATCCCACATGTAAAAACAGTACCGGGTGTATTGCCGTTCAACTAATGTTTTTGTGCGTGAACTTGTGTCATTTTGTGCATGAAATTGTGTCATTTTGTGCATGAACTTGACACCTCTGACTTCACAAAACTCTTATTTTTTATCATTTTATATCTTCTTGTTTATTTTACTAGTGCTATACTGTACACTACCTTGACGCTCCCTATGCCTATCAATAAGAGAAAGATTTTGAGTACTGTATATTATAGCTATGAATTATTGCATTGTACTGAATGGCGTTATTTCTCCAGTACTGCTTTGTGGCATTGACTTCAGCGAGTCCTGTGATATTTACTGCGATAACGTAACTGTGCTATTGTTATTCTCTATTTATTTTGTCTACCTCATGGTATCATATTTCAATAAAAAAAACTACAATTTTTGATGTTCAGTACATGTATTGAAAACACGCAGTACAATTTATTATATTAATTTTTTAATTGTACGTCAGGAACTGTGTTGAAAGCTGATTAAGAGCAACTAAGCACAATTAAAATTATCAGGGCAAGAATGCAAATAAAAAAATTTACCCAAAAATTATTAAAATATTTTCAAAGTAAAAATGGTAAAAACCATAAATTTCATTAAAGGTACGGTATTAATATTTATCCAAATAAAAATAAAAATCGGAAAATACCCCCACACTCATTAGCAAAAACAATTTTGAGTTTGTAACTAATTATCATAGATCAATTTAAGATAAAAAAAAACAGAATGTAAACCCAAATATAATGTACGTAAATGAGGTAATATTAATACATTTTATCATTTCTAAATACCTATTTAAAAATGCATATCGTGCGCGCTTTAATATTTAGTTTTCTATCCTTTTTTTAGATAATATTTAAGGTTTTATTTTCTAGAAAAAGTAACAATAAAATTGAGTTAAATTCGTCTCTTAAGCTGGTTAATTTGCATAAAAATTCTTTTTCAACGAGATTAAATATTTGCCCAACAGAAGCTTATATTTAAACCAGTTCTTTAATAAAATAAAAGTCTCAACAAACAAAGGGAGGAAAAAAATTTGCGCATAAAACAATATTTACAAACTCCATTTGATTTTAATCCGCAAATTCGATTAGCATCAACGACTTTCAGCTCATAGACTTATAAAATTCTAACGTAAAGGATTTCGTCACAAAGTGTAAGCAATTACTTAGTGAAAAGTGATAAGATATGGAGAGAGTCAGAAAAAAGTTGAAAGTTTTGACAGCTGTCAGACAAAAGAATCACCTGTTTTCTGTCATTAAATTGGATTCAAAGTCAATTAAACCGGGCGCCCACCCACTAATAACAGCTCTCTTTCATCATTTTCCACGTGGAATCCATCATCCCTATCACACAGAAGCATTCGGATGAAGAACAGGATCTGATGTTCGATGACGTCGTCGCTTCAGATCAATAGAATCGTCTGTCAAGCACGTGTCAGACGCGCTGGCCATGCTAAACATCTTCACTAAACTCACTACACTGTATATTAAGGATGACACAAATTTAAAACAGATCGTAAACCTCGTCATAAACAAGTTATAACCCGAAATAATGATAAAAAAAATTGCCTAAGCTTTCAACTCTTTTGAGGCTTTCCCATTCTAGGTCCGATCCGAAAGTTTTCGGATTCATTTCTGGCTATCGAAAAGTTAAATCGAAATATATACGGTTTACCGGAAGAAAAAAACAAAGCCATAATTTTATGAAAAAAAAGTGAGCTATGTTTTAACAAACAAAACAAAAATTTAATACTGAATGCTTTCGAAACTAAAAATATTTTAATCTATACCGGTACTCTAATAGCAACTATTTTTTATTATTTATCTGCATCAGTGTCGTACGAAACGAATAAACAAGTCAAATTTTAATGAAAATGAATTATTTTTATTTTTATTTATATTTACATTAATTAACACCTCCCATTTAATAAAAAAAACCCAGTTTTTGGAGTATGACCTCTACAACTGAGTCGGCACTCACGTTTGACGGCTAAAGTAGGCACCTGCCGAATAGATCGCGGGTTGCGTCGGCTGTGTCTCTACATGTGCGGCAGATTTATTAGAAATTTCGTTGAACGCGTTAACATGTGCCGACTCAGTTTAGAGGTCATATTCCAAAAATTGTTTTTTTATTATTAAATGGGAGGTGTTAACTTTATTCGTTTTTTAAAAGTTTCGTTATTATAAAGACACACGTTACAGTATAATGATTATTTTTGGGGGAATTCTCTTGTAATACTTCGCTGAGCTATATTTTCACTTGTAAATTCAATTCAGAGTTCACATACATAATAATTCTAAAAATTTCCAAATAAAACGTTGCCAGAGTTTCAAAATTTGTGAATGTTATTAGAGATCAAACGACATATAAAAGTGAAAAACAAACGTAATTCTATTTTTTTTTTTTAATCTTGTACCGGTATTCATTTTTAAAAAAATAATTACATCTAATACTGTTTTTACACGGGGGATACGTTCCTGAAAAACACGTGTAAAAAAAGTATTGGGGGAATTCTGTGACATTATATAAGGGCTACCGAAAAATACATACAGTATTATAAAATTATAATTTATACATAAGTAAAGGTATGAAAAATTCCCAAAATAAGCAAAAAATATTTTTGAAATTCTTTAAAAATCAGTGTTATTTCAAAATGTTTCGCGTAACAAGAGGATGAAATTTTATTTTGAAACCGTGTTATTTCAAATTCGTGTAAAAACAGTACCGGGTGTACATTAAAATTTGTTTTATTCCTTTCTTTGTAAAATGGCAAAAAATTGGAATCTTTAAAAATGTTGATTATTTTTTTATAACAAACTGAAATCGTTCAAAATTACAGGGCTAGAAGAGAATAATTCTGTAAACTTTTAAACCATCGTTCTTTCGGCTTTCCAATAACTTTCCCCCATCATTTTCACGCCTATGAGTACAATAATATTCGACACCCAGTCCCCCTCTGCCACACCATCTCCCCCATTCACTTCATGCAAAATAAGTATCTGTTGAATATCAGCTGCAAACTTTCTATGACATTAACTGAGATGGCAAAGGGTCTTTTTATTCCCCCTCTCCCTCAAACTCCCCTCTCTTTATTTACCCTCTGTTTTAATCTCGTAGACAGTATTCGAAATTAGTGTTCAACTGAAAAAATATAATAATAATAATAAAAAAGTAGTCTCGACAGAGAATAGAAAGAAGGAGAGAAAAACGAAGGAGGGGGAAAAACTCGCATCAAGAAAAATAAGATTAGGTTGCATTAGGAGTAGAAATTAGATTAAAGCGCTGTAACCGGAGAATCCAGTTTTAATTTATCTATATGAACATTAAGTGGCGACGAAGGGAGTTAAGGTTACATCCTTAAAGGGGTGGTAGGATGGATTGGAGAACAACTGGTGTCAACGCCGAATGCAGTCAGCAGTGCTGCGTATTACGCGGTGAATATCAACGCGATTTTAGTTATTACGCGTTGCAATAATAAAGAAATATTTTTTTGCATATCGCGAAACATTTTATTCGTAATAATAAAATTTCATCCTCAAATTTTTTAAAATTTATGTCCAGAATTAACAAGCACAATTTTTTTATTTTTTTGTACTTTAGTAAAAAATTTAATGGATAAAATTAAAAGTTCTTAAACATCTTTAAAGTTTTCAGTTACAGTGAAACCCACTTCTAGTGCGATTTTTGCCCGGTCCCTTGGACAACGCCATTGGAGCATGTGTTAAAATAACCCTCTTATAGTGCGAACCCGCGTATAGTGCGGCCATATTTAGGTCCCCAGAGACTAAATGACTGTTTAAAAAGACCGCTTTTAGTGCGCTCCACTTAAAATTTTTTTAAAAAAAATTTTATTTAAAATATAGAAATTTTAAAAATTATGAAGTTTCTGAGCAGTTTTTTCGTGTTAATTACTGTATGCATGTAAAGAAAAGCCAAAAAAATTCAAGAAAATATTTGAAAGGAAATGTGTACTTAAAATTACGTTTTTAGCATTTCCCGGATATAGTGCGATCCCGCTTACAGTGCGAATTTTTTTCGGACCCTTGAATCGCACTATAACCGGGTTTCAATGTAGTTCAATTCTAATCTCAGTATAAAAATGCCCTCAAAAAATAACGTCGTAAAAACATATCGATACAACGAATTTCTTTGTTCAACTTATTTATCAATACAAAACAGTAAAAAAAATTATTGATACATGTACCACAAATTCGTTGTATAAATCATTTTTCACAGCGCAATTATTATCGATAATACGGTTTGAATAAAACGAAATTATTTTTCAAACAAAATTATAGACACAATAAAGCTCATTTTTTAAGGCAATTCATGGTGAACAATGAAATTAAAAATGTAATAAAATTCATTGTTATAAGCTTATTCCTCAAGCGTTTGCTATAACTTTATGCAATTCAGATTTCTCGCATTTTCCAAAAAAGTAAACAAATACTGTAATGTATGTCAAAAATAATTAAATTCAAATTATCTGCTCTTCAACTACTTCAAATAATTCAAAAATTAAATACAATTCTATTTGTTTTACTTCTAGAGTAGTGCCAATTGCATTTTCTGCAAATGCGCAAACGCTTACTACAGCGCGGATTTATATAAGGCGATATTATACCGGAACACATTCATCGCATTGTGGGAGATCCAAGTCTGTGACGTCATTCGGCACTTTTAATTTCGTTTCAACCCGGGCTTCTTCTCGACAGGATCCCGGTCGGATTGACGTTAGATTGGCACCCGAGTAAGCAAGCAGACAGAAGGATGGAGATAGAGAGAAGAAAGAGAAGAGAAGGGGCGTTGAAAACAATGTGGTTGAGAATTTTGGTTGAAATTGCATTTGCAAGTCAAACGAATGAGTGTGATGCGGGTGACAATTTTTCTCGGCTAAAATATTTTTTTTTTCTCATATATTTTTATATGCTGATCTCAACTCTGGAGAAATCTTTCCCCACCGCCACCACCACCTACTTTATTACAGCCACCCACAACCAAAACTCAAAAAAAAAAAATCATCCCGCCAAGCGAACAGAAACTGTTGCTTATTATTCAAAAGTTTACACCCGCTGTCACAGTCGAGATAATTTGCTTCCAAAATTCTCGCCAGACTGACGATTCATTCACTTTTCAACTACTATTTATTCACGACGGTTCAACTCGTCAACTAATCTTTCGGAAAAAAAAGAAGAAATATGTGGCAAAAAACAAAAATGGTTTGAAAAAAAAAAAAATGACGTTTAAAACAAAAATATAAATAAAAGATGGTTGAAAGAGCAGATTGAAGGCGTGTAGTAGAACGACGACAGATGTCGTAAAAACGGATTGAATTTGAAAATGAAAAAATAAATTATTAAATTTAACGAAAGAAAAAAAAAATGTGATTAATTTATAAATTTTGAATACCGGTATCAAATTTTTAAGTAAAAATCTCATTTATTCAAAAATGAGTTAAAATCCCAGAAAATAAAAACAATAATTATTGTAATTGTAAAGATTTGAAGGGTTTTGAAAACATTCAAAAGTTGGGTTTTCAGAATCTTTTAAGATTTGTAATTGTTAAAAATTTAAAATTTGTAGGTACTGTACTGGTAATTAAAAATTTCCAATTTTAGGAATTACTCAAACTTCTTAAAGTGTAAATAATTTACCAAATTTAAGTGTTCTAGAAAATGGCGATTTCATAACATTTTCAAATTTTGTCATTTCCTTCCTCTCCCGAATTTGGAAATCGACAAAATTTATTATTCACTTTTGATTATAATTAAGCGAAAAAGTACTCGTAGATCATCAACTTTTATAAACTTTAATTTTTCCAAAAATGGTTGGTCGGAATTGTTGAGATACTTGAAATGTTAACTAAAAAGTTTTCTAAATTAGAATTTTCCATATCAGTTTACTAAATGTACCAGTAGTAAAACCCCTGCAATCCGAACCCCTCCATTCCAAACAGCCTTACAACAAAAAAACCCGAAAAAAAACCGGAAAAACCAAAAAAATGTGAGGGAAAAAAAACAAATTTTTTTATTATAAAATATCGTAAAATAAACCATTTTTAAACATAAATCCCGTTAATCCAAACAAGGCCCGGTCCAAATTAGTGGGGGTTCTACTGTACTGCAATGTAATGTAATTAGACACAACAGTATGCAATAATTGCCTACCAGAAATTCCTGTAATTAAGTAATTTTAGTAAAATTAATTTAGAATCAGAAATGAGTTTTTAAACAAATGGCAAATTTATTTATTTTCCGAATAAAACATTAACTGAAACAAAACAAACAAAAAATGGCATTGAATTAATGCATTTCGAGTGTCAAAATATCTTATTCCGAGTTTTCGCGATGAATATGACGTTCGCGGGAACCAACAACACCAGTGTGTTACGGTTCCTCTTTCACGTAAGGGACAGCACTGCTATTTTGAGATGGTTGATAGCGGAAATTTTCGGTTAACCTATTTAATCAAAATACATTTAAAAATTTAGATTGGCAATAAATTTGGAGTATCAAACAACTCAAAAAGTATATTTTAATTAAACTTAAACTAAACTTACTAAAAAAATTAAAATATTGAAATAAATATTAAAAACTATAAAATATCAAATTTCGCTTTGTTTTTATTTATGTAGCAAAAGTGCGATTTATTCTTTTACGTGAGAGTTCTAAAAAAGTTGTCAAAATTCAATTATCCAAATTTTCCCAAGAATTATTTGCAATAATTTCCATTATTTTTCTCCGACGAAAAAACAACTTAGTATTCCTTAATAAATCTCCTATTTCATCTACACACCTAGCAATTCGTCATAATCGATATGATTTTTTGAAGCGAGCAAATGCACTTAAAAAAAAACCTTTTCATTCGCTCTCATTTTGAAAATTTAAATTGCGCGTGCGTCGTCGCTCACTAAAACTCGATCGCTACTGCACTTAGGAAAAACTTTGTACTTTGCATCCCAAAAATAGGCGTAAGGCGTGTAAACCGAGACGACAGACAAGGTGTTGCTGGAACCGTCGGAACTGGAATTTAAGTGAGGCCGGATACTTTACACCATCGGTTCAACTCGGCTGATGATGCGTGAATGCATAAATACATGCGTTTGGAGAAGGGAGATAAAGTAACAGCTTTCACAATCAATATTCTTCAATCTCAATCAATAACAATCTCTCTCGCTATAACGAGAATAAATAAATAAGGCAACAAAAAAATTGCTCGCGCTGATGGATTTCACTTTTAAAGTAATAACCGTTCAACTTTGCATTCTTTTTACTTTACAAAATCCTCTCCAATTCACTCACGATAAAGAAAAATAACGTAAAAGATACAGGGGAAAAAAAATTAATTTTGCCTAGGAAAAAAATTCAAAAATTTATTAGAAATAAATGTTACCGGTATCTAAAAAATAATATTTTTTTAAAAAATGTGTAAAGACTTTGTACATGTAGCTGGGGACGTGGAAGGAAGAAGGAAACGTTGGAGGGGCATTAACATGGAAAAATCGGAGAGACGTATTTGATGTAGACTCAACACGAGAGTTTCATATCAGTTTGATAAATTTAAATAACGATTCAGCACAAATAAAAAAAATAAAAAATAGGAAAAATCATAAAAACTTTCAAAATGGTCATCTGAGTATGCGCAAACGTTTTTTTAAAATTAATTATTATGTTTGCACCAATATATTTCCAAGTACTTACAGTAACAGGTACGGCAACTTAATCTTAAAGCGTTTTAAACATCGCAAAGTTTACACCAATAATTCAAAAAATAAATAAAACTAACAAAACTATAAAAGTTTAAACGCACACATTTTAAGCTCAATAACTCAAAAACTCAGCTCCTCGATAAAATTTGCTCTAAAAAATTTTAAATTATTTTTTAAAAAAATTAAAAACAATAATTTAAAACTAAAAAATAATGAAACGTAAAATCCAGTTACTTGTACTGCTGTTTTGTGTTATACTGTATAAATTTTTTTTTTTTAAAATTTAAATGAAAATTTCAATATATTTTTTTAATTACTGTACCGTAATTCTTATTATTTCCCTTAATTCGAAAATTAGAAAACAAAATTATGTCATTTAAACAAAGCTGCAATACCAACGTCCCAAAATCAACAATATAAAATTAATATTATAAACATTTATGTATTTCTTTCCCCCAATCCTGCTTTTTCTGCCTCTTGGCGACTAAACAATACAATTAATAATCCAAAATAAACAAAATATATACAGGTATCCCTCGCTTAATACGGCATCCTACAGCACGGATTCGGTCTAACACGGAAAATAATTTGATACCATTTTCACAGACCACGGTACCCTACAACACGAAAATTCGGTCTTATACGGAAAAAAATTCCGTGTTGTACAAAACCTAACACATTTTCCCTCTAAAATGCTCTCAAACACTCTAAAACATTCT
>JAQGAY010000714.1:0-21256 GCA_034698085.1 Polydesmus angustus | reverse complement strand
TTTTTTTTAATTTTTATTGTGCTATTATTTTTTTTAATTTTTATTGTGCTATTATTAAATTTTATTATGGAAAATTATATTTTAAACTCGACCATGCATTTTCGTTGAACTTTAAAGGCAATGCCGATTATATTTCATATCTATTCTGTATTCAGCCAATATGTGTTGTGCATTGTTAATGATAATGGTTTAAATTTCTGATTTACAGGCCCGGCAACAGTTCGAATGGTTTCCAATAGCTCCAATCCTCCCATTCCAATGCCCGTCCAAGTGCCACCAGGTCACATGGTTCAACAAATTGTTGATGAGACAGGCACTTTACGTCACGTGATTTTATCTGCTCAGCCTCCAATGCCAGTTCCATTGGGAAGGCCAGCTTACGTAAGTAATTTTTTTTTTTTTTTTTTTAATTTATTTGCGCCATTGTATATTGTCGTGACGTAATTAAACGTTCGAATGGTTCGAATGTTAAGGCCACGTACCGAACGGAATTTAAATAATACCAAAAGATAAAGTACAAGTAAAGTAGTTTATTGTGTATTATTTTTTTTGTAGTGCGCAGTATTTATTTTAATTTTAAATTACATTTTTCTTTTGGTAAACAAATGTTTTGTTTTTTTTTAAAAAAAAAAAAATAATAATAATAACGCTCTGTTGACGGTGTTTTGATTGTTCGAGGCTAAGTAAGAAGGCACGTAACATTTCTTATTTATTGATTTAGTCACTTCTGATAAGTGTTTTCGCACTTTTACCCTTGATCGTCCTCTTTCTAATCCGCATGTCGCCAAGTATATTTATAATTATGCTATGCTGCAGTAGTATTTACGGTGACAATGTAAGCTTACAGGTGGTCCTCCTCCTCTTCATCTTCGTTTCCCCCTAACATGTTCGACCTCAACCGTTAATTTCGGTAAGCAGGTAACTTTCCACACAAAGCAAATTTTTGTCTCGGATATGAGTTGAGCCTTCACCTTCTCAAAAATCCGAAGTGAATGACTGACTGAATGTAATTTCAAACGTTTGGAGGTCAGGTGAAGTAAAGCCAAGATTTAAAAGTTTATTTATAAGCTAATAAATTGGTTGAATGAAAAACTACTACCACGTCATTATTATTGATATGAAAGCGAATAGGCTTTTCGTTTTAGATATGATATATCATAAAATAGCTGCCAGGTGGTATTGCCACGTGGCGTTACGTAGTCAGTTTTAATAATGTTATCAGATCGAACATTTGTTTCCGGTTGAATTTAGTCAATAAATTTATATTCTTGGAATTTATTTGTATTGAATTCGTTGTGATAAAATTTGAAGGTTTTTTTTTTACATTTTTTTTGTTGACGTGTAAATATTTTTTTTAAATGCATATGCTTACGTTCTATATTTTGTTTCCATTTTAGGGACCGGGACCTCCACCGCCTCCCAACGCTCCACCGAGCCCTACTTATTACTCCTATCATCCTTCACCTTACACACCTCACAATCAATTCCATCCCAGGCATCCGCTGGGCATTCCTACCGCTCACCTGACGCCTCACTCCATCCATCCTCACTCCGGACCACCACCTCCTCCTCCTACAGCTCAACACAATCATAATCATTCGTGTAACAATCATCAACATCAGGGTAATTAATTTTACTAATGAAAAGTATAAAGCACTTTATTCAATATTGTGTTTTGCCTCGGAAAGGTCCTTCACCGCCTCCGCTTCATTCGTTACACATGGACGACAGGACTCAGCGGCAGTTTCAAAAAATTAAACGAAAATATGATGCTAAGCAGTCGAGAGATGGAAATCATATTATTAATTCTCGTTAC
The DNA here is from genome assembly GCA_034698085.1 of Polydesmus angustus. Classification (NCBI taxonomy): domain Eukaryota; kingdom Metazoa; phylum Arthropoda; class Diplopoda; order Polydesmida; family Polydesmidae; genus Polydesmus; species Polydesmus angustus. The sequence continues at coordinate 19,440 of JAQGAY010000714.1, read as the reverse complement.
TCTCCACCGACTTCTCCTAAAAAAGGCATTGAATTGCTATCATAACGTTTGATAAAATTAACTTATGTCTAAATACGTTTTATTTAGAAAATATTACCAGTAAAGAATATAAAGATAGGAATACTAGTACATCAGGGTTAGAAGGATCGGATGATAATCATATGCAAGAAGGTAAGTCAGTTTTTTTTTTTTTTGCATCATAAATCTTTCTTGTGAGATTGAAGTTTTAATTTAAATCATTAATGAAAAATTACCTGACATTGACTTAAGTTGTCTACAGTATTACAATTTGACATTAATTGTGGATATGGAGTTTTATACAGCCTTTCACCACCCCACTATTATTCGTCTAATAGTCGAAATTATCATAAATATCTTAATAGCAAAAGCCGTTTAAAATTTATATTTGTTTAAAATTTTTATTTAATTTTTATTCATGGATTGCAAATCAATTACCGGTATCTTGTATTTTTTATGGCTTTGATTTTTAAATAATTTATTTTTTAATAGAACATGCTTGATTAGTTTTGTTAGACGTATTTATTACAGGTACCCGTTAAAAATTGTATATGCCGGTAATATTAACACATTATTTTAATCGAATAATTCACAAAGTTATTTTTATATTTTTGTATAATAATAAATCCGTTTGAAAAAGGATACAGTATTTGGTTTTTGTCTGTTGAATAAATTGCAATACACTGTATGTAGTAAAGTAACTAAATTTGCTATACTGTATGGACATTTGGTTTTGTTAGAATACCAGCTGGCTCATTTATTTTGTTATAAATAGATGTCGAGTATAGAAACTAAGAGATATTGTTTAGACTACACGTTTAGAAAGTTACATTTAAGATTTATAAGTCGAGTAATTATTTATTTTTTAATTTTTTATTTTGTAGATGAAGCTGCGCTAATTGAATTGTTATCTAGCATGAGTGAACCACAGGTATAAATAAATCACGATTTTGGAAATAAATTTAATACAATTCATTCAATTTGTAGGTGTCGCAGATAACTTCTAAAAGTGCCTTGATTAAGTGGCAACCGCCTAAGATGTGGTTGGATAGTGTCACCGAAGGCGACAAGAGCACCGGAGAGTTTGAAATAAAAGAGTCTGAATTCAGCTATGAACTTTTATTGTCTGAACGAATTCGGGAAGGAAAATATAAAGTTGTTTGCAGGTAACTAACAGTTTTTCAACTTTCAAGCACATTATAATAATTATTATTTTATTGAATGTATAGTCAAGAAATTTCGGAATACAATTTAACTGAACTTAAGCCAGCTACAGATTATTATGTTTGGTAAGACCTCTTGCATTAGTTTGACAATTTATTTAATTTTTAATTATTTATTATGTGTTAGTGTTCTCGCTTTGTTGGATACTCTCAGGGGTCAGCCGTCCGAATGTGAGTATAATTTTTATTATTTATTGTAAATGTTTTTAAACTTTGGGTATTTACAGCTACACTCCTGAGAACTCTTACGTGTGAACCAGATACTCCAACTGCGTTGAAACTTGTAAATAGGACAAAATCGACAATAACTTTAAGGTGGAATGTAAGTAAAAACATTTTAATTTATACTGTGGTTTCGATATTTATTAATTTGTTTATTTTAAAGGCCGTATCAGACAACGGTTCAAAGTTGATAGCATACATCCTTGAATATAATGAGGTTATTTACATACTAAATATAATAATGTGAAATACGTTTCAACATAAATTTTACAGGGAAAGGAGGGCGATCAATTTAAGGAAATTTTTAGTGGACTCCAGAAGCAGTTTAAAGTTGCAAAGTTAACAGCTTCAACGAGGTATAGGTTTCGTGTAGCTGCCGTTAATGATGTTGGAAAGAGGTAACATAATTATATTATTTATTTTGATGTTCCACAATAGGCTAAAAAATAGTTTTTTTTATAGTGAGTACAGTGCTATCCTTAGCTGTTTCACTAGTGGAGGAGCGCCTAGTCAACCCTTGCCTCCTAAACTTATTGAACAGAGTGTACGAAGTTTAACGTTAGCTTGGCAGGTTTGGGCAAGCGACGATACGGCGATTTTACAAATGGATAATCCTACAACTGTAATTTTTTAACATTGAGATATATTTACAATTTCAGTTTATTTATTACAATGATGTATAGGGTCATGGTTTTCTAACAATGTATAATGGCGGTGAAAATAATTATGTCTGTACTGGTCTTAAGCGTTGTCAAGAATATAAGTTTAGGGTAATGCTTTTTAAACTATTTCATTGCGCAGAACATAGTTATATATATTTAAATTTTAGTTATGCATTAAAAACGAGGAAGGTAGCAGTCCATGGAGTGAAGTAATATCGTATTTTACAAACCCAGATCGCCCATCTCCACCTGGACGTCCTTCCAATAAAGGCCGTGTTCATCCATATTCCTTTAGAGCAATTTGGGGTTTGTTATAAATGTTTTTTTTTCATTAAAGTTTTATAAATGTTGTTCTCGTAACTTTGGTAGACTCTCCAAAAGATAATGGCGGTGTGGATATCTCTTCGTATAATCTCGAACTTGATTCCGGGAAAGGTTTTGTAAATGTTTATAATGGTCAAGAATTAGAATTTAACTGTGATCGATTAAGTCCTGGCCGAAATTATCAATTAAGAGTTAATTGTGATGGTCCTGGAGGTCGTAGTGATGTAAGATGCATTGTTTTAATTACGTATCGTCTTCTTTTTTAATGCTGTTACCGTTTAGTTTTCTGATGTTGGAGTTGTTATAACCGCAGCTGTTATTCCTGGTCAGTGTAACCCTCCTCGGTTACATGGCAAACCAAAAGCAATTTCGCTTCATGTAAAATGGAGTAAGAGCATTTTGTAATTTTTAATATGTCGAATATCGATCTCATTTTACATAACAATAAACCAGATCCCCCAGGTGAAGATGGCGGCTCAGTAATTACCGAATATGCAGTTGAAGTAACGCACCCTGATGGGTCTAATCGGGTTGCCTATCAAGGGCGCGAAACAGATTGTGTGGTTGCTGGGTTAATGCCAGGACGCCAGTATTTATTTCGCGTCTGTGCTTCTAATTCTATTGGAGTATAGCACATTTTGTGAAAATGAAATAAGAAACCTTGGTTAATACTTTTTATGTATATAGCGTGGACCATGGTCAGACTGTTTAGAGGCAGTGTCTAGTGCTGGACCTCCTGATTGTCCTTCTGAGCTTGAAGTTATTTCTCGTTCTCCACATTGCGTTGCTGTATCATGGAAAGAGCCGTCACTTAATGGGGCATCTATAATGGAGTATCGACTTGAATGGAGTTCGAAAGGAAGCGATTTTTCATTGGTTTGTTCCAGTCTATGGTTTCACATATAAATTGTGTAAGCAAATAAAAAATGTTTAAATTTTTTTTAGTTGTATTCTGGACCAGTATGTTCATACGAACTTTCAAAAGGTCTGTCTCCCGCAACTGTGTATGGTTTTAGAGTTCAAGCAGTTAATGCTGCCGGTGTTGGACAGTATTCTGAAGTGGTGCAAATTACCACCCTTTCTTCGTCTCCGTCATCAATTTCTTCGTCATCCATTCGTTCAACTTGTAGTTCAAATACTATAAACTTGTCATGGCAACCTCCAGATTGTCATGGTAGTGAAATTACGGCCTACAACATTGATCTAGGTGAAAAATATGGGCAAATTACTGTTGAAGGAAATAAATGCGAACATCTTATCGAAGGTTTGCAACCAGAAACTAGCTATAGGTATTTAATTCAAGCTATATTTTGTAAGAAATAACATTAAACTGATGTTTTAATTTAGAATAAGAATCCAAGCTGTAAATAGCAATGGCGTGGGACCATATAGCTCATCCGTTAAAGTAGTTACAAAAGGGCTTCCCCCTCCTGCACCTAGATTAGAATGTGTAAGCACAAGTCATAATTCTTTAAAACTGAAATGGGGCGACGGAAAGAATATTGATTTTACGCGGTATACTCTGGAGCTGGAAACGAGGAATGGAGTTACTGTGGTTTATTACGGCACTGCCTTATTTTACAAGGTAACGAAATTGAGTGAGACCACAGATTATCATTTCCGAATATTTGGATCTAATGATGCTGGAGATGGACCTCACTCTTCTGTTCATGTCTTTACTACAGCGAGGGCACCTCCTCCTCCACCAAAAGGCACATATTAACATATTGCTATATAATCTTGAGTATCCATTTTAAATTATAATTCTTGTACAGCTCCTACTGTTTCGAAGATAACGGAGTCTTCATGTTTGGTGGAATGGACTCCATTGAAATCTATGGGTGAAGATAAAATTAATTATCAACTTCAATTAATACGTGGACAAAGAGAGCAAGAATATAAAGTGGTAAGTAAATTAATTTTTTATCTATGTAACAAATTTTTTTTTGTATAAGTTTTGACGTAGTTATTTTTTATTAGAAATTTTTTTTGTAAAATCAAAACTCGTGAATTTAACGATTTTAATATGTTCTGCAATATTTAAAAGAAATGATTTTTCCATTGGCTTTTGTTATTATTTTTTTTTTAGATATACCGAGGAGAAGAAACGAATTTCAATTTAGCTGGTCTTGAACCTAAAACTGAATATTCTTTAAGAGTTGGAGGAATTCGGGATTGTCAAACTAACGTGAAAGGAAGCGGAAGTAGTAGTGGTGGTAGTAATTGTCTGATTGGTCCTGTCGGGCCAAGTTTTACGTTTTCCACTTCTGGTCTTGAATCGAACTCAAGTTTTGAAGGCAAAACTTCAACTTTGACGACTTTTAGGGGCACTCCAAAAGAACCGTGGACGGACCAACAGTGGGCCGTTGTTTTTCTATTAGGATTTGTAGTGTTCGGTTTTGTGGTGGCTGCCATTATTCAACAGATAATCGCTTATGGTGACGTAAAAGTCTGACATCAGCCGATACTTTATTAAGAAGAAAAAGAAATGAACGCTCACACGAAAACTAAAATTACGGATATAATATAATATTTTTTTTCGAAGTGATGTTTAAAATCAAGATTCAAGAAAGAAACGAGGCTGTTGTTTAGCTGCTTACAGCACAAGATGGAATTGGACTGCGGTGAAAAGAACATACCGGTTCTATTGAGTGACCAACAGTGTCTTATTGCCTATTCTGCATGTGTTCGTCTCTGTGAAAATGATATTTCTCTTTTTAAAGCTAATATGTGTCGCATTTATATTTGGCAGATAGGTTTTAATTCAAATATTGCATCTTTTTAACATATTTATATATTTTGGATACACAGTTATGTATTTGACGTTGATTCTTTTGAATTGATTAAAATGTTGGATGTATGAAATTAGTTTTTTTGGAAGGGGGTCGAGCTGTCGCGGTTCAAGCAGACTAAGTGCACTTAGGGTAAACCTGCATTTCAAAGAGTAATTAATTACCATATCTGGCCAAGATACAACTAGCTAAATTACCATAAAAAATTGACACGCATAACCATGATATTAAATAATTATTATTTTGAAATGAATTTAAGCATTTAGGTATCAATGCGTAAAATGAAGGCTGACGTGATGTCTTTTTCTGCTTGAGATTTTTAATGATCAATGATGAATTTATTTTATGAAATAAGCATCTACCGCTAGTTATAGTTAATAGAAAGTTTTTAACAATTGAAAAAGCCCTCGTCTCTTACCATATATTTAAAAATCCGTTTACAAAGTATACAGTATTATAATTATATTAAAAGAATGTTTTTAGTCCTTATCGTGTATTTTCTAAAATACAATTAGATCTAAATTATAAGAATTTTTAATTAGATTCTGAAAGCTACACTATTCCGATGCCTATGTTAAGCATATGCCCGGTGTTCTATAATGTTCTGACTAATTTCAAATTCTAAAAAAAAAAAATAATATTGGGGGGGTTTCATTGCGATATAAATCGCATATGCGGCAATGGTAGCGTTTTATTATCCTGCCAGAAAATGAAAATCAAAAATAGGAATAAAAATTGTTAAAAGTTTGAAATATTTTTAAATAATTTTTGAATGTTGTTGGTGAATGTAAACGATGCAGCTTTTCGATTGCATGCGATATGTCACGTTGAGTCTTGAGCGTAAAAGTTTAATATTTTGTTAATAGAAAAAAAAAATTGCTTACATGTCTTAAGGAAATTTCAAAAACATTTTTGATTTTTTGAAATATTGATATTTGTTGCAAATTCAAAATTTTTATTATAACTATAATATAAACATTTGTCTATACTATACATTCTATTTACACAAAATATCTATATACAAAATTTTCTTTTTTCAAAATTCTGTATTTGCTTCGCATTGATGGGCAGTCCAATTGTACGATTCGACACACTTTTAATACTTGTGTAAACAGTTATTTCGGTTTGGCTTTATGATAATTGAGTAAATCATTATTTTGAAATCACTTGGCTCGGTGTTCATATTTTAGTGAATGAAATTTAAGTTCAAATCTTCCAAAGTGTTGTAAATCAATGTTTTACTTTGATTTTATTTTTTTGGTTGCTGCAAAATCAATAGATAGTGAATCGAATTTTTTTTTAGAGAATATTCAAATTTTTTTTAAAAAAAATGGTGCTATTAAAATTTATTTTTCACAAATTTTTTTATAAATAGTGCTGCAAACAGAAATATTGTTTGCTAATTTAACGAGAAAGTTTTTTTTTTTAATTGTTTTGCAGACATCAATTGTTGATATTTCACAAGTTAATTTTATATCCGTTCACTTGATTGGTCCCTTGCATTTTTATCATTTCAGAATTAATTATAAATTTTTAAAAAAAGGCTTTATTTTTGTAAGAATTTTAAATTGATTAATTCCATGACACTATTTCGTTGTTTTAATCAAAAAAAAAAAGTCACACTAGCCAAAATTGATTTTTTTATGTATGCACAACTAAAAAAAATGTGATTTGAATGTGCTGTGAATATTGTATTTCTTAATTATACAAAATGATCTGATAAATATATTTTCCAACGAAGTTTACTGGTGACAAATTTAGTGACTTGAGATTAATTTTACCTGCAAATTATTTCAACAGAATATTTATGGTCATTTTTAATTTTTTTTGTAAAAAAAAAAAACAATTTAATATCAATACTCTTTTAGATTCTATAGAGAAAATCTTTAAAAAAAAAATGAAAATGCAAAAATTTATTTCTCAATACAGTATTTTGAAATTCCATACTTTACTTTTTTTTAAATTAATAAAAATAAGAGACGTAGTTATTAATCGCTGTTAATAGATAAATAACTGTAGTTTATTATTACTCGAGGTCTTCCCGTATTTTCTTTAAATACTTTTCATCTTTTCAAAATACAGTACTGTATATCAAAAACATTCAGGGGAAAACAGTCAGGTGCCAATCTTTTAAGTTGCGAACTAGCGAGTGCAATCAGATTTTAAATGAATGCGACATCTCTTTCAATGTCTTGAATTAAAAAAAATATATATATATTATACTGTGACTGAAGTTGAAAAATAATTATACAATGTATACTATTTTTAGTGTAAAAAATAATATGCTTAACGAACATGTTGTGTTTTGTTATGCAAACATTCCAATTAGCTGTTAACTGCAGTACCGGTTCGTTCGTAACCGGTACTGATCTATTCGGTACCGTTTGTTATAAAATGACCAGTTAAAGTGAAAATATTATATAATTTTGTGTATCTTGATTATTAACCCTCCTCACAACAAACTAGTAATATACGGTAACTTACTAATTTGCAAAAAAAAAAAAAATTACGTGCAACTTTGTTTTTATATTATACATTATAATTATACTGTTAATAAAATTTTAAATGAATTCAAATTCATTTCCAGTTTCTAAAATTTTGATTCTGCTGTTATAGAGAGTGAATGCAAAAATTTATATTGTTATAAGTGGCCAATTCTAAATTTTCGATCAATATGTTTCATGAATTAGAAGAAGAAAAACAAATTTATACTAATTATTTCATGAAATTGATATTTTATGTTGTTCAAATTATTTATTTATTATTAGTTGAGTTAAAAACCGTTTTAAAATTTTTTTTTAAATAACTTGAATTGTTTGGGAAAATTATTAATAATTTAGTACATACAGTAGTTTCAATGTACATTACAATGAATATTCCATCGTTTTCAAATAAAATAAATATTGCAATCATTTGATGAAATAAATGTCTTTTAAGTTACTTCATTGAACATTTTTTTTAATGTGCTATTTCCGTACCTATATTATTATGCTACATGTAAGCTAAAGTAAATACCCTATAATATTAAGATGCAATGGGCTTTATCTTGCTTTCCATATGAACTGTCAATAGGCAATTTATTTAAAGGACACAGGGTCTGAAAATAGAATAGACTAACAACATTTTACTTTAAATGCGCCCATTGAAATTCACAGCCATCCGAATCAATTCATGTCTTTATGAGTTTCTGAGTGGTTTCACAATTGTAATTGTACGAATTAAATGTATCAACAGTCATTTTTAATATAAAAAAAAGAATGAATATTTTGACTTGAAAATTGATAACTAAATTTCGAACTTTGCTGTAATTTTTGTTCATCTGAAATTATTATTTTGTTAATTATTATTATACGATCGATTATTTAATTACAAATTATGTACATCACTTACAATTTTATGTAACTTATATGTAAGGTATTTCTTAATCATTTTTATAGGTTTAAATTTTTGTTGTAAAACTGGTGGAAGTTTGAATGTAAAAAAAAAAACTTGTTATAACTAAATATTAATATCTTTATAATTGAAAAGCTCGGAATCAAAGGTATCAGCAGTTTACTTTATAAAATCCAAAAAAAATAACTAAAAAAAAGTATTGTTGTTCTAATTTGATTGTTCCAAACCCCGTCTCAAAAAATAAAATTGCAATTTTTGGCAATCAAAAAATGAAATTCATATAAGTTAGGCTACAAGTGCAACTTTACTTCTGACCTTTTCAATCGTGACAAACTTACGTTTTATCTGTTTAATGATATTTGAGTGGGTTAAATTCAATTTTCCAAATTTTTTTGGAATGTTAAATGTATTATATTTGAAGATTTATAAAGCATCGACTTATGTAAAATTTTGATATTTTTGTGTTTGATTATAGAGTGTAATTTTTTTTTTTTTTTTTTTAAATGTTATAGTGTAATGTATTCGTATAATATTATACTGTATAGTATTTGATGATGACAACGGTAGTGTTCCTTTTATGGGATTTAAGATTAAAATCTGATTTTCAAAAATCAAGTTCGCACTTGATCGAAATTATAACCAATCAAATTATTTCACGAACCTATAATATTATTTTAAGAATCGGAAAACGTTTTGAAACGATCAAATTGAAGAAAAAATTTTATATTTTATTTTGATATCATTTATTTTTTTGTGAGTTACAGAAACTCGAAATAAAAAATTAACTTCAGAATAATATTTAATTATTTTGCTATTGATTTCAGTTAGAAGAGAAAAATCAGGTAATTTTCAAAGATAATATTTAATTAAATAATTATCAAGTTTAGCAACTTTTTAACTCAAAATTATTGATTTTTCTATTCTTTTCTGATATTAATTACGTTTATCTGGACTTAACTAAATTTACATTAAATTGATAATTTTAATTTATTAAAATAATTTTAAAATATGCAAATAATAGCAAATGATACTGAATTTAAATAATATTAAGTATGCTAATCTAATTTAAATTATGAAATAAATAAACTTGTGATAATTTTAAGATAGTTTTTTTGTTTAAAAAAGTCTTATCTGTTAAAAAAAAAATAATAACAATGACGTCATTAAGCTAAGACAAAAGTCTCAAGTTAGGAAAAAGTTTTACCATCTTGATTATACAGCGCATTCACTGTCCTTAGGCAACCATTCTTTATTTTTATAAAGTTTACGCGTCTATATAAAGATGTGAAACAATAGTTGTTAACTGGCGAATCCAATTCTTTTAATAATTCAATCGATAAAAGCAAACGGTTTCCCATAAACACCGAAGTTTGTCGCGGCACAAGTTCTCTGGGAAAAAGTTAACATTCCTAAGCAATCCGGTTTCGCGATCCGCTCATGTTATTCAAATAGACGAATGTTACTCGGAGCGAGCGGAGCGATTTCCGAGTCAGTGTCTAAAAAATACTTTTATTTTGTTGTTGCTGCTCTGGGCGTGCCTTTGGATGTTATGGTTTGATGACTCACGAAATAAGTCTTTTTACGTTTAGTTTAAATGTGTTTACGTCGATATCTCAGCGGCGAATTGGTCGGGATCAAATTCTGGTAAGAAAAAGCCCTTATCAATTATTTTTTTTAAAAATTTGCTAATATGTTGAAGGTGTTAACGCGAGTTTATGACATTCGCGCGATTAGATAAGATAGGGCGTGATGCATGGAAACAAACATTTGATTTTTGCTAATATTAAATACTGTGCCAACAAATCTATAACTAAATTAGCGATAAATTGGCACATTAAGCGTTTCGTAAGAATTAATGGCTTTCAATTCGAAACGGCGTTAATTCTTAACGGGTTAGTAAACTTTTATTTTGGTACGCGCATAGTTATTAATCAACGAAAATTATTATAGAATACCTTGAAAAATGTTACCTAGGCGCATGCGCGTCGCGTGTAAAAATATTATAAATGAAATGCAGTAATCAAATCGGAATTCATTCAGGTGTCGAAATACTCGTATACAATATTCGTTTATACTTTCCTTTTTTTCCCCCTCCTCCTTCTTTAAATAAAAATTCATTTTTTTTTTTTTTGAATTTAACCGGCTTAAAAAAATATATAAAAATGTCAAGGAAGTTACTGACGAAATGTCAAATGAAATCTGTATGTATAGCCTACGATGGGAACATCATTATTCAATTACCGTATATAATTGCCCTTATACAGTTATTATATTTTAATTAATATTTTCAAAAGGGAAAAAGAAAAAAAAAATTATTTCTTAATAATATAATTCGGGAAATTTTTACTGTCAAAAGTTAATTATTAATAAATTGATTTTGAATATGTCTTGAAGACAATGTATTGAAACATGGTAAACAGAAAAATTATTTATAAAATATATGCATGCACTTCCTTAATTTTATCTGTGCGTTGCGGAAAACAAAACAAGAAAAAAAAATAATAAGGTAAAGTACGAATCATTTTTTTTCTTCTCCGTGTTCTTCGAGTGTAAAAACTGGTCGAGGTAACATCTGCTTATTTTCATAAATTACCGAAGTTGTATTTTTATGAGTATTTTTAGGTCAAGTCTTTCATTTCGATAGACGGATAAAATGTCGTAAAATTATCGTGCGAGCAAAGTAATACACTAGCATTGTGTAATGTAAAAATATTTATTTTTCTTATCTTTATAAAAAAGAGAGTTAGATGGAGGGGAGGGGGGGGTAGAAGAAAAGATAATGGAAGAATGAGTAGTTATTGAAAAAAGCACCGTGTATAATATATTATTGAGCTGTCAATATTGAATATACATAGCGGGGATTCCGAAACTAAGGAGCCTTGGTTATGTTCAATAATAAATAAATGCACATGGCTGGTACCGTGCGATGTTTATTTTTCTTTCAACTTTTTTGTATATTTTCAAGATTTATTCGTATATTTCATATTTTAACGATATTTATATTGGGATCGCTGTTAAAAAAAAGTTGAAGCTGATGGGTGCAGTATTTTTATAACAGTAAACCCTCGTTTAACGCGGAATATCGCGCATGGTGAATGCGAGCAAATTGCCAAGTGGATCAAAAAAAAAAAAAATTCAATAACCGAAATAAGAGGCTATAATATTATGTAAGAGTAGGCCTACATCACAGGAAATATTAGAACTTGGTTCATTTTTATAAAATTAATACGATCGCACCTGCGTTTCGATTCCAAACCAAATTGCCAGCCAACAATTTAAGATTTAGCTTTACATAGAAAATTATAAAAAAATTTGTTTTTAAAAAAGATCTATTTGTTACAAACTTTACTTTTTAAAGTTTAAAAAAAAAAGTAAAAAAAGTTTTATTCGCCGAATTATATACGTGTAACTATATATAATAAATCCGCGAAAGGAATCGAGGGATGGATGTGACTGTAGGCCTATAAATGAGTTCTCAAATAACTTACTGAACACGCTTTTTTTTAAAAAAAAAAATCGTTATGGTTCCTTAAAGTCTGAGTGTATGTTCCAAAAAGTTTGACAGGTTGGAATTAGTCCCGTAAAACGTGAAAAAAAAAAAAAAAAAATAGCGGCAACACACCATAAAATAATTTTCTGAGAATGTTTTTGAGACAATTACTTAATGATATTATAATACCGGTATTATCTTTTTTTAACAAAATTATTTTTTATTATAATAACCGGCCGGTTTTGTGCGTGATGTTTAGTCGGCTTTGACAAACTAAATGGTCTTGTCAAAAAGGCTGTTCGCTCCACTGCTCGTGCAATTCTCAACGAGGTATTTTACCGCCGATCATTTATTTTCCGGTGGCATATTCTCCGCTTAAATTTAGCCCCGAAAGTACGGGCTCGAAATTTCTAATAGATGTCATAAGTAAAGGCACATGGCGTCTTAAATTAAACGCCACGACAAACAAAATTCCTTTCGACTACCGTGTAGGTTTGTTTTTTTGGTTGAGTGATATACGTGTGTAGTCAACAGAACTGTTCTAGATGAGGAAAGTTGTAGAAAAGCGATGATGCTATTTACGTCTTTTCAACGCATTCTAGACCACTGATGGCCCATCCTATATCGGTCCGACCACTCACTCGTTCAACGCACACACATTGATTCGTCATTTGAAAATCATGAATAAGCTAGTTTTTCCAACTTTCTATATAACGCAATTTTATTTTTTAATTAATTTTTTAACTTTTTTTTAGAATATTTTGTAATGTTATTTTAAATTTTTTACAGGTGATTTATTTCCAGTTGGAAAGTCTTATGTTCGCCGATTGATATTTACCAGCTACAATGTCAACAAAAGTTTCAGGACAAGGTATTGAAATATTATTACTGTACATGTATTTTTAATTAACTATCTATTTCTGATAAAAAAATATTAATTGTGAGCTATAAAATAATCGATACATAAATGAAGTTTTTATTTCATATAACTACATACGAGTAAATTAATTTTTACTAAATAAAATTTAAAATTTTGTGTAGTTTTAAGTTTTTTTTTTATAAAAATAGTTTTAGACATCTGAAATATTTCAAGACGAGAACAATTCGCATTATTAAAAATATGATAATATTCAGTAAAAAATTATAAATTACTGTAAAGGTTTTTTTTTTTTTGTTTATTTAGAAAAAGGATGCGCGGTGCTGTTTTAGATAAACAATAATATTAAAGTGATCATTTGAGCTCTTTTAAGTTTTATCTGCGAAATAATTTCAGTATTGTTTATCAGTTTTACGTAAAATTTAAATACTCGTAGCCGTACCTGAATTTGAGCTTTATTTATTTATTTTTTGTTGGTAATTATTCATGGTTCACTAATTAATTATAATTAAGCTAAAAAGCCATTTTGTTGCTAATGAAGGAAGTCAATTGTTAATTTTTTTTTAAAAAAAACTTTTTTTGTTCGCGTTGATTCATTTTTCTTTTGTCACCTCTTCTATTTTCGTCACGAAATATTTTTTTGAACGCATAATTAGTTAACGAGCCGTTTTTACTATAAACTATACGTTCCCTGCTGTAAGCGCGTGCATGCTGAGGGAGATATTTTGAGGCGGGGCATCTATAAAACACCTTCGGTACCGTTAACCTTTCTTTACCTGTGAAATTTCCTTTTCACATGTGCGGTGAAGCAAGATGGGTACCAGGTAGTGCAGCAGCAGTGATTGGCTTTGTCTACCTGTTATTACATCCTGCGTCTCCGTTTAAGATTTTAGTAAAAATATCGGATTGTTGGAAGTTAATTGTGTAGAGATCGAGGGCATTGGCTGGAGAAAAACGGATCGATTCCATGTTTTGATTAAAAGGCAGTCATAGCTAGCCCACGGCGTGTTCGATTTCTCCACTATAATAAAAGGGCACATTCCTTTGACAGGCAGTGAACTCTTCGTCTCATTGGGCTTTATTCACTTTCATTTTTCTACTAGAATACCTCGCTTTTAACTCGCCGTGTTAATGCCAATGGTTTATTTTTTCAATTAAAAATTTTAATATTTGATTCGCAATCGCTTTTCCGCGGTGACTTAACGAGTGAATCAGTGCACGACAAAAGTACGAGCTTGCAGCGGGAATTTTTCGTTTCATCATGGTCTTTTGCGGAGGTAAACTAGGAAATGATAGAGCTACTTCGAGATTAGAAAACAAGAGACTGTTGGAAAGCTTAGAAAAGCTTAACGTGCATAAAAATATGACTGGGAGTAAGTTGGAAATTAAATATTTATGAAATAATTACTGTATATGCGCATGAGCGGCATGAGTCAGGTGTCTTAAGTTCTTGTAATAAAAGGACAACTCTGTCGTCATCGACCTCTCACAAAATCTATGAAGGGAATTGGTTGGAACCGGATTTTTACCTTTTTAAATTTTTTTTTATAGCCGCTTTTGAACACGTGCGAGATAACATTGAGGACCTAAATGGTCATGCAGGAGCGCATGATACCGACTTGTTATTTTTGAAAGGATTAATGAATACACCCGCCATGAATAATATTGTAAAGGTAATATTAAAAAATTAATTTTAATTAATTATGGAAGTAAATTAAATTTTTGCTGTTCGACAACTACAGTATCTTTTTAAATTAAAGTAACTGTAAGCCTTTAAATACATTTATTTGTATTTTAAAATAATTATAATAATGGTGGTCTTTAGGTTCAGGAAAAATTAGAAAAAAATTCGTCGGGCTCCGGCGACCCTTTCAGTCCTGTTGGTACGGGAAATTTGCAACTTATGAAAGAAATTCAAGTTAAATGCCGCAATAACCGTGCCAGAGAAGCTCAACAGTTGGCAATTCTACTTCAAGATCCTCATTTCCGAGTAACTTGTTTGTTTAATTTATAGTTTATATTTTTTATTAATTTTTAATGATTTTTTTCAAGGCTTTAATTGATGCTCACGATTCTGTGGCGGTTAAGAAAAAGGAAGAAGTGAACAACGATTCCATGCCATCTAGACCCAATACACCTGCTCCAACCACGAATGGTAGCCTTCCAGACGCCATTCGTATTGTAGGGCTTACGAAATCTCCAAATGAACCCTTGGTTAGTGATAATTACTTATATTTTGCTATTTGATTAAATTGTAACATCTTTTTCATTTGAATAGGGTGTAACTGTACAAGTAGAAAACGGAGAGCTGGTGGTTGCTAGGATTCTCGGTGGTGGAATGATTGATCGTCAAGGTAATTGACAAACGTTTATTTTGTAGCAAGACCATCGATTAATTTTAAGTTTTTAAGGTCTTCTTCGAGTCGGTGATGTAATTAAGGAAGCCAACGGGGTGGAAATAAATACTCCGGAACAGCTGCAAGAACAAATTAAAAAGGGACAAGGAAGTGTTACTTTGAAAATCATGCCTAGTTTTGCTGAAGCTCCACAACCAGTACTGGTGTGTATTTACTCTCATTTTATTTTATTTACGATTTGCTTTTATTTAATACAGCTGTTGTTGTATATACGTTTGTTTATAAATACCAAGGTAGTTTTTGGGTTCATGTTAGAACAATATTTTTTTTTATCAGCCAACAATTGCGAAAATATTGTGTCAACCGGCGTTTTATTTTTTTTAAAAATAGTTTTAAGTAATTTTTTTTTACATGAGTGCCTTTTTTAACTATTAACGTTGAGTGATTTTTTTGCTTTTTTTTGAATGTTGTGTTGTAAATGTTGTTTTCCTGGAGCAGCAATCGTCAAATCGAGTATCTGGAAGAAGGACGCCCACCACTCCGCGAACTCTTCGAAAGTTGGTCAACACAGCGGAAAATCTGCACGCGACCCCTGTAAGTTATTTTTTACATGTGATATACGGAGAATATATCACTTAAGTTTAATTTTTAATTTAAAAAAATCTTAAGTTCTATTTTTTTATTCTTGTCTTTTCCTAAAATGGCCTTAATGCAAACATTTGCAATTGCTAAAATTCCTATGTGCAAATTCGGGTTCCACATTAACATCAAAATTAACCATTTTTTGTTTCTATTTTTCTCTTTTTGGAAGCTACCTAAGTTTCAATTTTTTATTGCTCCCCAGCAGAAATTCTTACTTTTTAAGAAGCTTTTCTGCTTATTTTTACGAAATTCAACTTTTTTTCCTGCTTCTCCATAACCCACAATTTACTTGAACCTACTTTCTTCTGATTGACTGCTCTGGGAAAAAAAAACGTTTTAATTCTATTAACTGTTTGTTTCTGAGATTGATTTCAAGTCATAATTTTAAATTATATTTTTATAGAGCTATCTAAAAGCGTTATTTTCTTATGACCCTAAACGAGATACGCTTCTACCATGTCCAGAAATTGGATTAGCGTTTCTGCAGGGTGATATTTTACAAGTTTTGAATCAACAAGACCCTAACTGGTGGCAGGTAAATTGAATAATTATTTTATTGAAGTAATTTATTTTCTGATTTTTAATTTTTTATAAAGGCTAAAAAGGTGACTGGAAATGGGATTAGCACTACGGGTCTGATTCCGTCTCAAGAATTAGAAGAGAGGAGAAAAGCATTTGTCCGACCTGAATATGATTATTCCACTAAAACCAGTACTATTCGCATATTTTGCTAAATATTAATTAATGATTATAGCCTACTTGAATGATTACATTTTTGATCTACAGCAATTTGCGGCACGAGGGTTGCGAAGAAAAAAAAGAAACAGATGTACCAGACAAGGCAAAACGCTGGTATGTTCATATGTACTCAATAATTAATTATTTGTTATTTATAATTTTTTTTTTTATAGAATTTGACAAAGCCGAGTTGATGATGTACGAGGAAGTAGCAAAGATGCCTCCATTCCAGAGAAAGTCTTTAGTTTTAATTGGGGCGGAAGGAGTTGGGAAACGAACTCTAAAATCTAGGCTACTGTCTAGTGATGCACAGCGTTTTGGCACAACGCTCCCTTGTAAACATAATTTATATTGGTTATTGTTGATAGTTTGCATAATATTTATAACCGTTTTAGACACGTCTCGGCCTCCCAGAGAAGGCGAAGAAGACGGCAAAGCATATCTATTTACAACTAGGACTACAATAGAAAACGACATTGCTGATAACAAATATTTAGAATACGGAGAGTATAATGAACATTTATACGGAACTAAATTAGATAGTATTCGTTCGGTTATACGATCCGGGAAAATGTGCCTTCTAGATTGTAACCCACAGGTTGTTATTTTATATTTTAGTTGACGATCCACCATGATTTTTAACATTTTTATTTTAAACTAGGCGTTAAAAATATTAAATACTCCAGAATTTATGCCATATGTGGTGTTTCTAATGTCTCCAGGAATGGAAAGGCTTCGGCAAATATATGAACATAAACATGGCGGAGCTAATATTAGTGGAGAGGGTAGTCGGCAGTTAGGCGTAAGTAATTTTCCGTCTTAGGCTAAATGTAAAATTCACTAAGTACTCGTAACTTGCATTTTTAATGCTTTGAATGTCAGCATGACACTTAAAAAGTGTGCATTTGCTGTGATTTTTAAATAGTGAAAGACTTTTGTTGTATTAATGATTTATTGTTAAACTAATTGTCATGATTGTTGCATGATTTGTGCATTTTTAATTACTTGCAGTTTGAGAGATCATCAAGCCGACAGTCTCGCAGGGCACGAACCCTGGAGTCTATTGCTTCTCTTTATGAGGTATATTAATGTAGCACGTTATTAGTGTGGATTAATTTTATGTTTCATTTTTTAAAAAAATAATTATTCTAAGATTAATTTTGTAAGTTACTAATGTAGTTAAAATGTTATTTTAGGAAGAAGATATGAAGAAAACGTTGGATGATAATGCTCGACTCCACCGTGCCTACGAAAAATATATCGACATAGCAATCGTCAACGATGATGCTGATAAAACATTTGAGAGATTACTAAACGCAGTCAATTCTCTCAGTACCGAGCCACAATGGGTTCCTGTATCATGGGTTTACTAGTATCGCAATAGTAATTGTAAGTAATTTTTTTCAAACTTTACGATCTTGGTTAATACATTAGTAGCATAATTTCATCGAATTATTAGTTGATCAGATTATATCAGTTATTTTATGGTAACAGTGTAATGAATGCCTTATCGTTGAAGACCCGCAGAAAATATTTTATTAAAAACACTATAATTTCAAAAATAATGTGATGGCCGCTAGGTCACAAGTGCATCAGGAAAAGGTTCTAGACAAAAATAATAATTATACAAGGCTTTGATAAAAATCAAAAATATGACTTGACCTTTCCAAAAGAAAATTTAAGAATTTATTTTAGAATGATGGTAAAATCTCAGCTTTAATATTTTTGCCTTCATATTTTTGTGAATGAAAATAGTGAAATATAGCTGCTCTCCAGGATGATAATAATTATTATGAAAATAGTTATTTATGAATCTCATTTGAAATAGTTCATTTGTACAAACACATCATGATTTTAATTTAAAACCCATAAGTTCATAAGACATTGTTTTCAAATGTTTCAATGAATAACAAATTTAGTAAACTTCTTCTAAGATTGTATATTGAATGAATTTTTGGGATAGGTGTAAATCGTTTGATGAGAAAGGCCACAATGCGGTGAAGGCGTTTTATTAGTTAATAATTTTAATCTTAAAAAATTTTTTTTTTAATTTCTAAAGGGGAATTTTGGGAACTTTTATCGCGATTCGTTATAAGTGCATGTAAATGTTATAATTTAGATATTTTATATCAATGTTGTCTTTAAAGATTTATTTTAGACGCTTCTAACAAAGTTTTTCGTTTTCTATACAAACAAGTTGTCTCGCTCATTTTTATCTCTATTGAATCTCAACAAATCATGTAACGTAATAATTATGATCTGACATTAAAACTCGTTTGTAATAAAATTAATAAAACATTACTGTTTTATTTTAAAAAAAATTTAATAACAACTTACAAATCACGTAAGTTAAAATTATTCACCGTTTAACAAAACTTTTATCTAAATCAGCTCGTGTCCGTTGAATGTTGTACATATTTCTTTTTATTCGTCCAGACACCGACTCTGTAGATGCCACTTGGTTGAGCATCGGCCTAAAAAAAGAATTTAAAATTTTAAGAGCTATGGATACTTTAATTTTAAAATGATTTTACTAACGTTATGAAATCGACATCAGCATTTTTATTCTGCAGTTCCACCTCTTGTTTTAATTCATGAATATGTCGATTTATACGTTGACTTCTCTGATCATCTCTCCATTTTGCATTCTCCATCATTTCGCGTAGTTTTCGATCTCGTTCGTCATCGTTCAATTTTCTGTT
>JAQGAY010000713.1:0-21269 GCA_034698085.1 Polydesmus angustus | reverse complement strand
TTTTACAATGTTATTTATTTCTGCTAGCAACCTATATATCGATCATTTATCCATTTAATTACGACTACAGGAAATTGTCGCGAGACTTAATTTAATATTTTCATAGTTATGGATCTTCTTTACAAGTTTAAATACAATTTAAACATTTGAAACTTCTTTTCTTTGCACAGGAAATTTAAAATTCGACTAATTATTCTTCGTTTATTGTTCTAGAAATCGATACTCACTTTGTAAAAAAAGATGTAATAAATTGAAAGACATTTTATATTGCTTGCTCTGCAGGAAGTTGAAAAATTAATCGTGTCAAATTTAAAATATGAATACACAATTTTAAGATCGATATTAAGAATGCGCAGTTGCATTGTCATTTGAAAACAAATTCATACCAAACGGTGATAGAATAACGCTGTCGTTTACTGCTGCTCTTCATGTTCTAATAATTACATTAAGTAGCCTGAAATGTGTTTTCCAAGTCCTTAAAAATCTCGTGAGCTTAATTAACATTAAGTTGATGCTTCGACTTAATGCTTAAATCATTCTATTCTGCTAAATCTTAGTTTAAGAATTAATATTAGTGCTGCGTATTTTTAATGGTCGCTTAGTAACGGAGACATAAAAACCAGAAGAATTATGGTAACGTTAAAAACGGTTTTCAGCTTCTATCAAGTTCTTTTTAGATTACATTTAGTAGACTTAACGCCTCCCACTAATAAGTTTAAATGGGTGGGCAATGTATGTAGGTGGGTCACTAATGTTTTCATCGCGCACTTAATTTTATCCTCGCTAGGTACCTTAACCGATCGCTACCTGTCCTATCGCGGGGGCCTAGAACGACATCTATACGGCTATTATTTCTACCAGACTTAGCTCTACTTTTTTGCCTTTCCCTCATTATTTTGGCTGTACTCTACTTAAGAAGAATAATTATTGACCGTCAAAAATCACGAGGTAACCCGCCACTTTTGGACACCATTTTAAAACTCCACGCTAAATATTTGAAAGAAGAAAACTTAGAAAAAACGAATAATTTTAACCAATATTTTCGGTTTTCGCTTCTAATTTCAATCCTACAATGCGTCACTTGTTTATTATGGTGTACGACAACGATGACGATTGTCTACTTCGATTTCGATAAATTAGGCATAATTAGGGTTTTAATAGGCTTTGCGGTAGGATACGCGTTTTTTAGCTTGTACTTTCTGGCTCATTCTTGTGTTTTCTTTTCCATTTTAATGCGCGTCCTAACCGCACTTCGCCTATTATAATCCTTTCCGCCGCTGTATACAATTTCACTATCGTCAACGTAATCGCGATTGTAATGTGCGTCAATTGCATTGCACGTTGTAACAAACAGGTAACTTTTATCATCCATGTTACGTTAAATAAACCCGGTTGATTAATTCCATTTTATTTTTAATTTTGTAGCGTGGAAACTACTTAAGAGTTTTGCACTTTGAACTGCCAAAAAAAGCAACCGAACAACTAATATTAGTAAACATTTTTAATTTTAATTTCAGCGATTTTAATTTAATTCTTATTAAAGGCTCAATTAGATTTCAACACTTGGATGATGAATGTAGTGATTGAGGGCGAAGAGTGGTTCAGCATCGGCCGCTACATTACCGTTGACGAATCTATTTTCTTCTTTGTATACTAATAATTACTATTGTTGTTGTAACGAAGTTATACAAATAATTAATTTGCAGAATGCGCTTATAATTTTTTTTTTGTTTTTTTGTTTTTTCCCAGATATTTCAGATGATTTACGACACGTCGATGAATTTTAGCGCACTTTATTGGGACACTGCAGACTTTTCAATTATCCGGTAAAAAATTACTTAAAACATACTTTTAAATTGATTTACAATGTTGTGGTTTTATGTACGTAGTATTAATTAAGAGCTTTCGGTGTCCAAGTAAGAGTTAAACGAAGAAAGCTATAAAACACTAAATATAATTTTGCTTTTCAACACTTTGCCTTTTTTTTTGTTGATCAAAAAAAAAAGGCAAAGCACGGATGATTAAAAAACTTTCTATAAAGTGTGTTTTCAGCGGCAAATAATTTTTTATAAATTTTTGTTTTATGGTATACAAATTAAGTTGTTTTATCCCGCAATAAATGCTATGCAAAAGCATAACAATTTGCTGTAAAATACCTCAAAGTTGAAACTTTGTTCAAATCTGTTCCGCAATGATAATAATAATTGTTATTTGTTTTGGCGGGAATGCAGAACACAATCATTTTTCTATCCATTTGTATAAATATTATAGAAATTAAACCATGCACAAAAAGTATATTTTTAATTTTGGTCATACGAGAAATATTTTTTTTAATAAACTTTTAAAAAAAACAACATTTTATTCAAGTATGTTACAGGATTTTTTCCCTTTAAAAATTTAAACAATATTTGCTCAGAAGTTGGTAGTGAGATAACTGTAATCTAAACAATTCTTGAGTCACACCGCAAATATTTCCAAGTTGGCTCAGCTCGAGACAATTTCTCAGATGAAAAAGAAAACATATTGCAAGTAGGCTGAATACACAAATAAAATTAGAATTGTGAAAACTATGATAATTATAAAGAACATAATTTACGTGCACTAATTTATTTTTGATGAGTTTTAAGTTTCATCAAATGTTTTCTTTTTTAAAAATTGACTTTCACGTAAAAAAAACATTTTAAAATTTGTTCTTTAATCTCAAAAAGCGATTATCTCGAGAGTGGTGTGTGGGTAAACACTTATCTTTTTCATTTTCTTTTTTTTTTCCTGTAAGGACTACTACACCTTGTCATCAAACCAAACAATTTCAGTTATCTCTGTTGATTTTTCTTGTTTACTCGCAAAAGTGAAACTAAACAATATTTAAGGGAATGAACTTAATTTTTTGAAGGTCTTTTTATTCCTTAAAAGTAATGCTACTTTACTTATCAAGTGTTAGACGAGAATGATAGTGGTTCAATTGAGACTTTCACATAATCAGCTCTGCTCGAAAAAATTTTGTTGCTTTTTTGTCTCTTCAATTAAGGTGAGAATTGTTCTTTTTAAATCAATTAATTATTTATTAGTTAAAATATGTGTTCAATATTACTAATTTAAAAAATTATTAATTTCCTATTTAAAAATTACACATTAAAAAAATCATACGTTTTTAGATTTACAAAAAAATGATAAACATTTACATATTTTAATTAAATTAAATTTAAGACATAATTATTCTACAGAATTTCATATGATACGAAATTGTGATTGTGGAAGCAAAAAATTATAAATTTTTGACAGATTAATGCTTAAAAATAAGCGTTTTTATAATATCATTTAGCCATTGCACCAATGCATGTAGAATAAACTGTAGAAAATAAGAATACAGAGACCGTTTAAAACAAGTAAAACTGATTTTTTTAAGTTAAAAATACCATACACTAAACTAAACTAACGGAGTTTTAATTGTATTTAAGCACCCCACGCATGTTATTAAACACCAAAGGATCTTATTGTATTAGAATTGATAAGATAACAGCATTTTGATATACCAGTAATTAAAAATAAAATTTGCAATACATATAAGTTTAATATTTTAAAATGAAACGTTAATAATAAAATATAAAAGTAGCCATAAATGCGCAAAATGAATGCGAAAAAGTTAATAAAAATGTTAGTAATGTTTGATAATTCTCGATAAGGTTTATCTTATCCAAACGAATAATATTAGTTCAGTTTCGCAAATAAAACTAAATGTTTAGCTCTGCAATCTTGAGAAGGTATCTCCACCAAACGGAGTATATCGTACTTCGAGTTTTTTGTGGAGATATTTAAATTGAAAGTACAGTACTTAAATGATTCTAAAGATCGCATAATTATTACCGGTAGGCCTATATGGAAAATAATAATTATTCGGAGTTATTATTTATAAGTCCAAACGCTATAATATCAGAGACAAATTTTTAATAAAATTTGGACATTGATAAAGGTGACCCACTACCACCACCAACTCATTTTCGCTAATTCTTAATCTTACCACAGCTCTGTCTCTGTTAAATTTATAAGATCAATTGCTGTATTCATTTTTGTAGATTTTTAAAGTGGGACGACAATTTTAAAATTTGTCTGTAATCAGAAACAGCTTCGTCAATTGAGATCATTTTAAATTAGAATAAATAATTTAGAATTTTTAGGGCGACAGTCAAATTCCTAATGATGAAATTAATTAAAGTGCGTTTTGCAAAAAAAATTACTCAATCTGGAATATAATAAAAAAAGTAATGAAATTAAAATGCTTCAATCTAAAGCGTCTAAACGTCTAAAAATTAATGAATCCAATTCTTTAAACTGTTTTGATTTTCTGCCTCTGAGTACAGTCAGTATTTTGGTGCTTGCTTGCAATCTTTCTCCCAAAACAACAGCAAAAAAAATCGAAATTGGACTCCAACAGAGCTTAGCCTACTACGGTATAATCCAAAGGCGAAAAATTAGAAAAATTATTAGTGCTTGATTAAACTGTTATACCGTAGGTCTACACAGTATTTGAAATATCTAAATTATAGGAATATTTTATCATTTGCTTCTGAAGAATAGAGATTGCGCAGCACCTCCTTATACCCGGTAGCACTTCTTTATATCTGTGATGTCAATTTGACCTCATTTAGATGAATTTGTTCTTTTGACCCCTTGGTTTAAAAATTTAAATTTTTTTAAAACGCCGATGCTGCATCACATACATTAGGTAACGAGAGATATAAGGTAACGAGAGGTTTTGCGCAAACTCTGTATTGTTATTTAATTTGCAAATTTTGCTCTTAAAACTAAAATAAATAAATTTAAAACAATTAAATGTTAATTGTATTTTCAATTAGGGGTTACGACATCATCACTTTTATGGGATATCTATGAGACAGCTGCAAGGAAAATCTGCGCATTCCCCTCCACGACCATCGTTTACTCAGTAAATTTGCAGCATTTGGGTAAGCACTAAATTAGTACACTTTTTCGTAAAACTTCAATGTCTTTTTTGTTGAATTATAAAAATTACATCAACTTAAAACCCATTCACAGAATCATTAATTAATAATCAGACGTAAAAAAATCAATAAAAAAAATTCCCTTTTAGACGTAAATATTTACAGAAACTCTTAAATTATTTATGCAGCTATAGAATAAACTAATCGAAGATCAGGTGCATTCCTCAAAATGACTAGGCCAAGGTTTGCCGTTCCTTCCGATGGCAATTGTCTATTGTGGTCGGTAGTGATGGCTCATCTACTGCCAGTCATCCACAATGACGAGGATTTTCGAAATAGATTCAAAAAATTATTTGGTTCCAAATGGATTTCCATCTTCAATCGTGTACAAAAACTGTTACAAGAAAGCACATGCGGTTTACATGCAAATTACAGCAATTGTTATCAGGATTCGAAGCTAAAATTATTAGTAAGTTTGACATTTCGCGACCGAATCATCGAGACATTACGTCTACCAGAAGTAAAAAGCGAGTGTTTGAAAACCATCACGCTCGATGATTTCCACGAAAGTCACAACGATCAATACATCACTTCTGGTCGAATTTTAACCGAACTGAAAGCGCATTTTAAAACCACCTCCAACTTCAATTGTAGCCAATTGACTTACCAAGAAATCGTTACGAGAGTGGAAGACATTTTAAAATCTGTAGACAGCGCTGAAAAAAACGAGTTTTTATACGAATTTTACTTGAAGTGCATGACGGAGAACACGTCGTCCTGGGCAGGTCATCACGAGATATTAGCCATCAGTCATATGTTACAGTGCGAAGTATACGTAGCGACAGACAACAAACAGCTTCAGGTAAAATGGAATGACAGCGAATACAAAATCTACTTGTTTTACAATGGATCGCACTACGGCTTTGAATTTGAAATAGAAAATAGTGTAATCCAACGTCGTAATAATTGTGCATCAGAACCGGAAAACATTAGCACATTTTGGCACCAACCAGCTCAAAAACAACAGAAAATGACGTCGTCGAAGGATGAAGTTAATAAGCAGAACCCAGGTTATCCATTTATTAAGTTTACTGAAGACAACGCACCACGCGGCAGTTCATTGGTGCATGGATCTATGTACCAAGTCAAGCTGATGTTTCTTTTCCTTAAACGAGCGCAAGCCCTGAAACTTAATTTTCGGATAGCCGCAGAATATAAAGAAACAGATAAGTTCGACAATATGGTGTTTTTGTTCCAAAATGGGTACAAGGAGAATTCTGGTCTATTTTTACAAGCAAAGCACAAAAACGATGAAAATGTAAAAATAACATATGAAGATTTAATAGGCCGAGGAAACGAAAAATTCAGCCTGAAAAAGCATTTTATTTCGAATATAAAATTATTGAAATACAACCCCGAATTGAGCAACGTCAAATTGGAAACATTTATCATTTTTACTAACATTGGTTTCCATAGTAAATTAAGGGATAGTGATATTCTGAAAAAGATTAAAAGGAATAATCCTATGTTAGATTTTAAACTCGCGGCAAAAACTTCAACTCGTTATCACTTAAACCCGGATGAGAAAATGAAGGAAGTCTTAAGAGAATCTTCGCAAGTGCTTCAATTGGCCAAAGAGTTGGTGGATCACGTATTTTGTAATCCACCGAAACTACTCACGCTTAAAACTCCCATGTTTAAAATATTTCATCAGGCCTTGTGCGCGCATGTCATTGACAAAGATTCGATGAAATTCCGAGAACAATTTGTTAGCGGAAAAAAGATTCCCGTTCAAACTCAACAATTTCGTCACATTTTTAACATTCTCGTTTTGCAACGAAAAACATTAGAAGTTCAAAACTACGATAAAAACAACCTCATTCGGGATATTTGCGAACAAAAAATAACACTTACCATAGGATTTGGGTGCGAAAATGAGATCTCCGGGACGCCAGATTTCGAAAGTAAGAACCAATTATTACCCGACGATGTCGTAAGTGAAAAAGACATTGAGGACTTTTTCAACAAATTAGTTTTCGCCGTTGACCAACCCAACGAAGTAGAGCTAGGACAAGTGATTGAGCGAGAAATGGGTTCATCTTTCCACTTCTCCTGCAGCAAAGACATCGCGAAACAAGTTAAAAGTGATTTATTGAATTGGTTCAAGCATGAAAAAGCCAACGTTATTTCGCCGAAAATAGCGGACGAGTTTTTCAAAAGTTCTTTAAACGTAATGAATTTGCGAGTGGGAATTGGGTTGGGTTTGAAAGATAAAACCAAACTACACGCAAACAGTAAAGTCCTACAATTTCAAAACTTAGACGCTATTAGTAGATTGTTAGAAAATGATAGGTGTTATTTAATTAAAAGCGACGAACCACTCTTAACTGTCATTAAAATATACCAATGTATTATCAAACACAAAATATACAAAACGGAAGACAGTCATATTTTTATCGATTTGTCTAGTTTGTTAGAAGTCAAAATTCAAAATTATATGTTCAATGTTTTAGAAGCTTTGAATAGCAATCAGTTGGTGGTCATTCATTGCCGTTGTACCGATAAAGAGCTGTTAGGCAAAAGCACCACCGTTCAAAGTTTGTGCGATGAAGTATTCGAAAGTCTGAAAAAGAAAAACAAAAAGTTGTTGGTAGTCGTGCGAAATGAAAGCGAATTGCTGGCAACGATATGGAAAAAATATCCGGTAGAAAATGATGAAACTAAATTTAATAAACTTAGTCTTCATTGTCAAAATAAATTATTAGATAAGGGCATCACTTTTCAAGGAAATGACACGCAATTGCGGAAGCTTAGTAGAAATAAAAGCGATTTGAACGTGATATTAGATGGGAAAGTTATCGCGGATTTAATTATGGCGGAGAAAAAATTAGAGATTGGTATCGCTCCGCTTAAGTTGAGTCAGTCAGAAGCCGCTTACGCTAAACGATTAAAACCCGTAGAACCTAAACACTTGTTAAATGCTTTCAAATTAAACGCGCCGAAAGAAGCCGAAAAAGAAATATTTCTATTCACCGAAAGCATGGCGCATAATGAAAATTATTTGATTAATTTCACGCAACTATTCAATATAAATGTTGACATAGATATATCCCAATTGAGAAATTGCGTGAATATATTTGACGCGTCAAAATCAGACGCTGATTATTGCGATAACAATAATTATTATAATTGCAAAAAAATTAATATCTTACTAAATGAAAAGGAAGATAGAAATTTAGAAGTATATAAAAAATTTTGCTATTTTAATCCCAAAAAATTTGTGTATTGGTTAGAAATAGAAAATGGCCAATTTAATTGGCAACAAGTTTATGACCCTGGATTTTATATAAAAAGATACTTCATTACCAAAAAAATTATTAAAAGAGAAGACATTTTATATTCAATTTTAAAAAATAAATGCGTAATTTCCAGTAAGATTATGAATGAAATAAGCAGTGAGTTAGATTCACAAATTATTAACCAAGGCGAAGATAGCCACATGCAAAATGTGTTTGTTTACGAAAGTGGAGCCGAGACCAATAAAAAGTTCAATGAATTGTGCGCAGATTTTTCATCATCCTCTGTTCATATGTTTAGAAGCAGAGAAGAAGAGTGTGACAACTCGTTAATAAAAGTCGGAGAGTACGTAGATTATACCCAAATAGACGAAGAGTGCGTGGTGATGGGTGATGAACGCGTGGTGGTTTTAGTGGCTGAACCTGGAATGGGCAAGTCCACCACTTTAACTAACTTATCTGAATATAAGTTAAAAAATAATTGGGTTTTTAGACTCAATCTCAGAGACCACCAAGAACAGATATTAAATTTACCTCACGATTACGGCCTCCTTCCTCATCGAACCCATATCAATAAATTAATAGTACCATTTCTCCTGTGCGTTAGTCAAGCCAAAGTAAATCAATTGACCCTTAAATTTTTAACATACTGTTTGAATAACGATACGGAGCGTTCTCTGCTCATTTTATTCGACGGATACGATGAAATTAGCGATAATTGTAAGAAACAATTAATGTTGTTGATGAATTATCTGAAAGAAAACACTTACGCAAAACTATGGATTAGTTCGAGAAATGAATGCACTAAAGATTTAGAACAGAATTTAGGTGTTTTTTCAACTACATTTAAAGAATTGTCATACGAAAGAAATGAGTATTTAAGAAATTTTTACCAGGTCCGGCTTAAGTTGCAGTTAAGTGCTAGTGATTACGAGTTAATTTTCAGGCCAGAAACTGGAAAATTTGATTTATTTTTAAAAGCTTTGTTAAGAAAAGTCGATAAAGTGCTAAATAAAACCATATTAAAATTTATGGGTATTCCGTTGCAAATGCGTTTACTGGCGGAAGGTTTTCTTCCAGAGTTTGAAAGTTTTATAGACAGTTCTTCGACAGACGATAAAGTCCCTGATTTTAAAAACTTGGACGTGTTGCATTTTTATCAGCGTTTTATTAAAGTTAAATACGACATTTATTTTCGAGAAAAAACCAGGTTAGCGATGGGATTGAATAAAGACACTGAGATATGGCTATCTAATGATTTGAATAAAATGCATCAAAAAATAGCCCTGAAAATCCTTTTTCCATATAGAATTACAAATTTAATTCAACCTCCCTTTAAAAACTTTCATTTAGAGTTGAGGCGAGTGGGCATTCTTCAGGTTGTTAATCCATTCGAGGAGAAATTAGAGTTTATCCATCGAACTTTTGCCGAATATTTTGTGGCTCAATTCATATTAAAAAAGTTGAGGGAAAATTTTCACACGCAGCTTTCTCAAGCTATTCAAAAATTACTGTTAAATATCTTACAAGAATATCACGTTATTTGCATGTTTCTAAACGAGCAAATAACCGATATGGATTTATCGCAGGTAAAATTTGGATATTTTGATAAATCGTTGTTCGAGTTTGAAGGGAATAATAAACAATATAAAAAGTTAATCGATTTTACTTTAACTTTCTTCAATAATAAAATTTGGATTTTGAAAGAGTTAGATTTTAATAAATGTTTACACCGGGGTCTGCGCTCTCAAAATAGCTTTAAAACAGTGGATTTCCTGCTCAAATTTACTAACAATCACTACGACGTTGTGCGCAAAAATATATTAAAAAACCCGAAATTTCTTAGCGACGCTGTTGCTGATAGTAGGAATAATAAAAAGTCCAGTTTTGCTAAAATAATGAACGCCATCAAATGTTATCCAAAAATTATCGAGGAAGTGACCAGAGATTATTACTTGGAAGATTTATGCGAATTATTGGAAAACGATGAAGTATTTTGTCAATTTGTTAGAAAATTAAAAGGCGGTAATGATGGGGATATAAGTGGAATGACATTGTACGAGGTTAAAGCGAACAAACTGTTGCGATCTTTCGCCAAAGAATATAGCGAAGGCACAAAGTGGAAAATGAGTAAAGAATTT
The DNA here is from genome assembly GCA_034698085.1 of Polydesmus angustus. Lineage (NCBI taxonomy): Eukaryota > Metazoa > Arthropoda > Diplopoda > Polydesmida > Polydesmidae > Polydesmus > Polydesmus angustus. Next base: position 10,874 of record JAQGAY010000713.1, on the reverse strand, counting down.
AAGTGTCTGCAACATTTCGAGGATGAAATTGTAAACAGTAAACCTTACAAGATGAGAAAAGGTAGAGATTTAGAGAATTTGGTAGATAAAATCGAAGACATTTTAAAGTTAGACGAAGTGTTGAAGCGAGCATTTATGCAATGGAGCCCCAGAGAGTTAAATAAAGCGCAAGATGAGGAAGGACGAGGTACACTAAAACAACTTCTAATACAATATGATTCGCTGAACCAGAAATTAAAACTGATAAAACGTGAAAATGAGCGAGCGGTGCAAGATGACAAGGTAGACGAGGAATACATTTTGAGAAATGCGTTTGATCTGGTAAAAAACAAAAAATACGATGAGGCAAAAAAAACTTTAAAATCTTTGGCACGCATTCCTAAAGCCTACCTGTGGTTTAATGATAGATATAATAAATACACGTTCGAAAAACTTTTAAATTACGCTATCAAAAATAAGAAAAAAACCATTTTCCAACCATTACATTCTGTGATAAATAAACGGTTATTGTCGTTCGTGCTTTTTCTATTCAATTGGTTTAAGAATGAGCCCATAATTTGCATGCATTTATTCTCCATCGTTTCTTACGATCATCCAGAATACACGAGAAATTTAATCGACAGTGTGCAGTTTGGAGATATGAAAGAGTTGTTGTCTCATCTCTTAATTTCCCTAAACACTGGCTTAAACCATGATAGCGTTAAGAAATTTGGTAAAGATTTATTAAATGCCATAACCGAAAATAAGAACTATAAAGAATTGCGCGATATTATGGTAATTATAGAACACAACAATGCGGATGGCATTACCAAGTGGATGACGGATAAATTAAGTACTAACAGTTCATTTAAAATTTTAAAACAGTGCTTGCGCTTCTTAGTCGAGCATGGTGAATCCACGTTATACAAAGCCATTGAACAAGGTGATTTGTCATTTATTACAAACTTGATGAATTGCTTAAAAAAATTGCCTAAACTTTTGCATTTTCTCATTTTTAATGCCAATTATTATAAGTTCGAGTATTATAGCAAAATTAATGAAGAAATGTTTCACTTTATTTTTGAGTTTGTGTGGAATTCCTTCCCTAAAACCGCCTGTTGTTGGGCTATCTTAGCTGATGGCTTTCTATGCACTCCCCTATCCCGTGCCCTAGAAAAAAACTACACCACAGTCCTCAAGCTATTATTCGATATTTTAAATCCATATCCCACCATATTAAAGCACTTAATTTTAACTCCCAACCCCGAAAGCAAAAGTTGTTTACATTATGCTATTTTGAAAAGCGAAAGAACGACGTTGGAAGTGTTTCTAACGCAGTTAAATAGAAATAAGGATGTAATGAAATATGTTATAAACCATTTCGTAGCTGATGAGGAGGACAAACTGAATTTATACGAAGCTGCTGGAACAAATAAGCTAGGCTCCTTACTGTTCATCCTCAACAGCCTGAAAGCCCACGCGAATGTGTTCAGACAATTCTTTGTACCGTCTGAAAGACTAGTAAAACCCGCCTTTTATTTAGCGGCCGAGAGAGGGTGCAAGGAGGTAATAGACGTATTGTTAAGGGCCCTAAAAAGTGAAGGAGATGTGTTGTGGGAGTTGCTTATATGGACAGATCCTGTTGCGGGGAAAACGGTGTTGCATAGAGTGGCCGAGAGAGGTTACAGAGAGATAGCAGACGCCTTACTCTCTTCGGTGAGGAAACAAAAAGATAAATTGCAAATGCTGTTCAGTATTAAAGACACAGCAGGGCACACTGCTTTAAATTGCGCCGTTCTAAGCGAAGTGCAGATTATCCGAAACAAGTTTAACGTTGCGTTGCGCGAGCAATTTATTGATAAATTACATTCGATTTACTACACAAATTGTGAAAACAATTATGAAAAAGAATTGCTTAAGTTGTCACCAGATTTGAAAAACATTCCTATGGTAATTCACTTAATGCTGATTTTGGCTAAAAATTATGATGACGTAGAGTTAATTTTGGCTATGTTTGAGAATGAAGAGTTGAGAATAGCTTTAGAAAACATGAACGTGACTAGAAATGGATATAGCTATAACTTGTATTATTCAGCGATTCAGAGAAATTGCTTGAAATTAGTGGACCAGCTGATTGGCAAGGGAATTAACGTGAACGCTACCAACGGCTTTGGTTACACTCCGCTGATGAAGGCTGTTAAAAATAGAAAGAAAGAAATCATTGAATCGCTTTTGAACGCTGGTGCTGATATTTATGTTATGAACATGAACGGGGAATCGGCTTATTGCATGGCTATGGCGACTGATTGCAGAATACTGCACCATTATTTTGGAAACAAATAATAATAACGCTTAACTTAATTCTTTTGAATAAAAACAGTTTTTTGTAGTACTGCATTATTGAAATAATAATTTACTTTTATTTACACTTTTATTGATTTAAGATTTTGTGTTTGTGTATTATTTTGTAGAGAAGAATTTAGTGTTAATCTATAAATTAAATATCAAAATGTAATAAAACATGGGGAAATAGAAAGCAAGAACGAGCTTATAAATAAAATTGCACTTGAAAACGAGTTTAATTCTATTGGAATTCTAATAAACTAAACCAGCTTTTTGAGTGAATTGTATTTCACTGGATAAAGTGCATTTTTGCTTTGCACCTCCTCATATTATGTGGTGACAACATAGAAGGCATATTCGTAAAGTATGAGTCCTTCAATCATTAAAAACCATTAATTCGTAAGAAAAGTTTTTTTTTTTTTTTGACAGTTCTACTTTACAACATATATACGGTACTTCAAAGACACTGTAATTTCCACCTCTTTCCATACTTTTTAGTACCTAAACAAGAGTTTTTGGATTTCCATTTTTGATTCATTTAATTTTAAAAATCTGCCGCTAACTTTCACAGAGTAAACTCTTTTTTCTATTTTATTTTACCAATTTTTTTTTCCAATTTCCTAATTAAAATTGAAAAAAAGATTGAACTGCGAAAAAGTTGGCAGCAGATTTTTTAAAAATGGAAACCAAAAAACATTTGTTTAGGTGTTAAAAATGTTTGGAAAAAGATGAAAATTACATTGTCTGCGAGGTAGATATGTAGTAAAGTAAAACTGTCAATAAAAATCTTTTCTTACCAGTTAATTTTTTTCAATGACCAAATGGTCCTTACTTTACAAATATGCCTCGTAATACACAATCATTGTTTGTATTTCGTCTATAAAAATACAGTAATATTTTGTAATTTGAAAAGAAACAGTTTCTTTTATTAATTTTCAGTTTATTTTCATATACTTAAAATGCCCAGTTTACAAGTTGAGTTCATAAGAAGCTGTTAAATAATACATTGAATAACTTTACAGTAAACTTATTTTATATTTTGTTTATAATTTTTATTTTTTTATACGAATTTTTTATCCAATCATATTTAATATTAAAGAAATTGCAACATGCATAAAAAAACTAATGTTTTTTTATGGCCTTTTAAAACAAATTCGTTTCCATTATTATCAAAAAAAAATTTTTGTTATTGTTAATATTATTATTATTAAAAAAATATATCTGTTTATTTCAACAATAGTACAAATTTTAAGTAAAACTTGTCATTGAATTTTGTCTCGCCCCTATTTTTTTTCTTTAGAAATTTATTATTTTTATTATTATTTCCAGTGGCTACGTGTATATCGATTGTTTAGTTATTTTATTGCGACAAAAGTAACAAACAAAAAATAATGGAAAATATAATAAACATTTTTTTTTTTTTAATTTGGAAATTTTTCGGGAAAAAAAAAAAATTAAGTTATTAAATTTTGTTATTGTTAAAATGAAATATTCCTAATCTCACCCGCCCTTTTTTCTAAAAAAAAAACAACTTATCTATATTTAACTAAAACGTTCCTTTTGTTATTAAAAAAAATTTAAATAAAAGTCATTCAACTGATCGAGCTATTTTTTTCCACTTTCATTAACATTTCCTTCATCTACATTTTATAACATTATATTCAATAAAGTAAGAACAGTTCGAAGCAGCTGGAGAAAGAAAAACGTGCAAAGTCATTTTAATTGATAAAAATATTTTCACTAATTTTAAACTCTTAAATTCCAAGAAATTCGTCTGAAATAAGTGAGAAGAGCTGTATCTACGAGATCTACCGTTAGATGGGAGTGGTGGGCAAGTATACAGGCTGCTTCCCACTTCCGGGTTTATACGAGAAGAGAGAGTGGTCAAAATGGACCAGGGCCTTCATCAACTACGTCATACCCCTACTCAACTTTTCCTTCCTTCTCTATTTTTTGCTCTTTACCTGTTTAACGTACCATTTAGTAGAATACAAGAACATGACCACCATGGTGCTTTTAATAAATCACGCCTGCATTTTCATGCACTTTCTTCTGCGCATCGTTTTCAACCACTTTGTTTTAAGACGACAGCTAGTGAGTTACTTGAAGCTCCACTTAAAAGTCAACGAACTTCACACACCCTCAATTGATGTACATCGTGTTTCGACGCATTTTAAATCGTTAAGAAAATCAAGGATGAAATAAAGAATGAAAATTTAAGTTGTGAAATGCGATTTAAAAAGATGAGAAAATACATGCGATTGCACTGCGATTTGTGCAAAATTTCTTCTCAACTGGACCACATGGTGTCGCCACTGTTGCTCATTTTAATGGTGGAAATTTACTTGGCTGAGATTCACTCACTTGTCAATATACTGTTCACTTGGAACAGAATAGACTACGACCGAGTATTTCGCATCATTTGCGGAGGAGTCGTTTTATTCGCGGTTTCTAACGTGGCTTAACTCACCAAAAAATCAGTAAAGTATTGATTTATTTTTCTTAAATTTATATCAGTTTATTTATAATTATTATCTTTAATTCTTTTGCAAATCACCAAATTTTTTTTATTATTATTATTTTTATTAGCACGATGAAATTCTTCCCGCAGTTTATTCTACTTTTAATTCTGATGAAAAAGCTGTAAAAATTGAAGTATTTAATCGCTTATTTTCTCAACCCTATTGTACGAGGGCTATTTATTAAGTAAGTTTCCCTAATCAAGAAAAACTAAAATAATAATTAGAAAATTGCAAACAATATTTATTTACTTTTGTGCACTATTAAACTAGATACACTGTAATTTTCCCCCTGTTCCAAACATTTCCGGTACTTAAACAACACCTTTTTGATAACCACCTCGTAAAAATCTACCGCGAAATTTCGCAAATTAATTTTTTTACATTTTTTTTATATTTGTTTATCAATTCTTTAATACCAATAATTTTTTAATATTTTAATTTTTTTTTTACTTTTTTAATAAACAAATTTTTGTGAATTTTTTTTTTTTACCATTTTTTTTTTCGCTTTTTTTCCAACATTTTTAATCAATTTTTTTTTTAAATTTGCATATCAATTATTTTTTGTCAGTTTGTTTTAATTTTTTTCAATTTTTTTATAAAAATTGAAAAAATAATTGATCAGCAAAAATTGGCGGCAGCTTTTTGCGATGTGGTTGGAAATGGTTGGAAAGGGGTAAAATTTACAGTGTATCTAGTTTAATGGTGCACAAAAGTAAATAAATATTGTTTGTAATTTTATCATTCTTATTTTGCTTTTTCTTAATAAGGGAAACTTACTTAATAAAAGCTCGTATTTCCAATAATTTTTGAACGTTTCAGTTGCAAACTTTTGTCTTGCAATCGATGTATTTCAACAAATCGTTTTCAGCTTCCGGTTTCGTGAAACTGGACCGAGTACTGATTTTAGCAGTAAATGAAAATTGTTGACATTTATTTTATTTAAAAAAATATAATAATGAAATTTTAATAATTTTCTTTTTTTTTCTAGATTTTTCAATCACTTATTAGGTACTCAAGTTGTCGCTTTTTACAAAATTCAAATAGAAAATATAGCCTACCTTAGTTGCCATTTGAAGAAAGCAATGTTTAAAAACTATTACAGTATTATTATTAGATTTTTTATTTTATTTTTTTATAAATTTATTTTAATTTTTAATTAAACTGATTTTTATTTATCGTATTTCTTTATGTAACATTAGGTCAATTATAGTTTTTATTATGTTGATTTTAAAATATATTTTTGTTTGTATTACATAGTACAGTATTTATTAAGAGTTTCCGATGTTCTGAATAAATCAGTCAAATTTTAAAGAAAATGATTTATTTTTTTTTATTTTTACATTAATTAACACAAGTCATTTAATATTTGCAGCAATCCTATGGTAGATGCCGACAGGTGCCGAGATACAGTCGGCAGGTGCAGGTTGGAAGTCCGCAAATGCTTTAGCCGTCAAAGTAATAGTGTATGCACTTTTACACTTGCCGATTCAGTTGTAGAGGTCATATTCTAAAAATTTTTTTTTTATTCTTAAATGACTTGTGTTAATTAATGTAAAAATTAAAAAAAATAATTCATTTTCTTTTAAATTTGACTGATTTATTAATGTTTCAAAACTAACGTCATCCAACGAACACCCTATATAGTATAAGCATAGTTACATCGCAAATTTATACTATTTTTACATGAACCACGGTATTTTGTTATTTTTTAATCGCTTTTTCAATTATTTTTGATTTCTTAAGTGGTTGCGTTATGCAAAATTATTGTAAACGAAAATACACAACAATATTTTTATTCTAATTAATGCGCAGAAATTAATCAAACTCGTCTACCTATAAAGTGTATAATATTAAGCAGCAAAACAATTGCTCTCTTATTTATGTAATAATCATTTAGTTTTAAAACACAATAAATGTTATTGTAAAAGCTTAAATCATTTTCTTTATGTCTTACTCTTATTAATATAAGCCAAGCTTTTAGTAAGTTAGCTAAGCTTAAACATTCGGCTGAAACTATAACGCTGTAAATTGTAATGCAGCTTAGAAATATAGATCAATAAAACATTAATTTTTTGTTGTTGTACCATCTTTGTAATGCGGTATCGCGCACATTGATAAATGAAAACCAGCCTTATTTAAGATTCAGAGTAAGAACTAACTTAATACTGTAATAAATGCAAAATGGCTTATTAGACTGCAAATATTTTATTGTGTTTTTTTACATTACTGGTACAAAAAAAATAAATCTCTATGACATTACATAATTTGAAAAAAAAATTAAATTGTTATTAATTCAACGTTAACTATCTGGTATGTTATTTTATTAGTTAAAATTTACTCTTAAAAAAATGTAAAAAACAATATTTTGAATTTGTACACCGCGGTATCGTTATTATGACGTAAATAATTTTTACTGCACAGCTTGGAGGTTGTAATGTACTAATGGGTGAAAATGATAGCGTCAAGATTACAGGAAGCGAATGGGAAACGTCGATTACTTTTTCCATTATTCTGGCGCCCATTTTTATTGACTTCCCCCCATTTGCGTGATAGAAAAGAAACTCGTCCCACTCCAAAGGGTTATGGAGCGCTTCCATTGGTAGTGTGTGGGAGCCCTTTTACCTCGCTCTCTACCAACACCACCAGAGGTCAGTGTTCGCTGTTGATGTAGATGAGGAAAGACGTGTTTTTTGAATCTCCTACATAAACACGTTTTTTTTTTAAGTCAACATTTTCCTATTTTTTTCCCATGTTTCATCCAAATATTACTAGATTCCAGCCTAGTAATCATTGCTCTACGTGTATTTTGTCTTAAAAACCGCAGATGCTGCCGAAATTACCAAGATTTCGATGGATTTTGTAACCGCGTGCGCTTTTCCATTCACACCACGCGGTTGCCATTCTAGGCTCGCAAACAGCTATTGTCTTTCACACACGGAACAATACACACAAATTACGAAATTTAACGATTCAATGTTTATTCCTAATATTTTTTTATTTAACCAAATGTATGCCAGCAATAATTTGGATATTTGCAAATCAGTTATGAGGTTCCGGCAGCTTTCTACAATGGCTTCTTTGTTCCATACCGATTTTGCTGAGAATATCCAGGCACGTCAAATCAATAAGAGTTCTTAATAAGTCCCGGAATTACATTAATTAATTGATACTTAGAACAGGATTACTGGGATTACAATAACCCGATCTTAATAAACCAGTTTCTCCAGAAACTAATTTTGCTCAATATTATTGGATTAAAACAAAAACTTAACACCGGCATAAAAAAAATCGATTTTTAACTATTTCTATCACATGAATTTTAATAATAATAATAATAATCGAAATTTTTTTTTTACTTTAAATTTTGTTCCATATTTATTTAAGATTACAAGTAATTTTTTATTGCCTTATTACTTGTAATATTATAATGAACGCCAATATTATTGTTTGTTTGTATACTTTCCAATCTGAAAATTGAATAATAATTCATGAATTTTCATTTCTGGTAGGCCTATTATCATTTATTTTTTTTTGAGCTATTAATTTATTGATGCCTAGAATAGGATTGTGGTAACCCAATCCTGAAAACCGTTTTCCAAAAATAATTTTGCTCAATATTGTTCAATAAAAAAAATTAATTTAAAACTGAATACCGGTATAAAAGAAATCAATTTTTAACTATTTAAATTATTTGACTTTAGTACTTGAACTATTATTTAAAATGCAAGTCATTAAATTTTTGATTTTTTTTTAGAATAATTTATTACTTTTGTAGTTTTTTAGTACCAACGCATAAATAAAACATTTTAAGGCTGTTTATTTTCTTTAAAAAAAAAACATTATTTTAAACTCAGTTTACGATTTAATTTCTTAAACTATAATTTTTTTTTATTAGTAAGCAGTGGCTATTAGTCAAGTTTATAAAAATTATTTAATTAAACGAAACTTATAAATGCTTTAAAAAAAATCGTGTGAAATTTCTGAAACTAATACCTAAACTTAAAGTAAGCTTTAGGCTCCACCTAGATCGCGGCTTATCTAAAGTTGCACTAATTTTAAAAATTATATTAAATTAAAAATGCTTAACATTATACGAGTAATATCTCGAATGCTCCTTATACAATTCTAAGAGTTGAATGCACAGGCAAAATGTTTTCCTTTTAAAATTATTTTTTTGACTTCATTTCTCAGCTGAACAGCTTTAATTGATTTAACAATGTGACGTAGGCTATATTATTTTTGGTAATGATTTTTTCCACCTTCTATGTTCGGTCTACAATTGAAATTAGTTTCGCATGTTTAAGACGGAGACTGTATTAAACGAAAACCTACAAAAGCAGAAAAACAAGTTGGGAATACCGTGCATTAAAACAAAAAAATTAGTGTAACGGAACTAAGCTTTCTAATCACCAAAGATATTTTAAAGTTTGCATAATAATTTATCCAGAATTATTATTAAATTAAAAACCTTAAACAATATTTTTTGAAATTACAATAGGATTAATGGGTTAATATTATTTTTTAAATGATGTTTTTAATATTGTACATTTATTATTAATTCTGATCCTTTTTTATTTATATACAGTATATTATATTTTTTACATTTTCTGTAATAATTTTTTGAACTAAACATTTTTCTATAAAACATTTTTAAATTATCGTTTTTAAATTCCAATTGTCTTTTTAAACTTAGAAAAATTTCTTGTTGTCAAGTCTACAAAAATTAAAATTCTAAAAATAACACTTGTCATTCGTTTTTCCAACACTATCTATTAATTTAAATTAAATAGAGACGATTTAAAAACTACTTATAAAATGCATTTTTTTAAACAGTGTTCAAAAAAAATGAAATAATTTTTATAATTCTCGAAATAAACAAAATAAAAACAAATGCTTAAAAAATAATTTACAGTATTTATTGAAAACTTAAATTCTATCAACATTTTCGGTAAAACAGTATTTAAAAATTAAATGATAGCTTATAATTTAAAAAAAACATGTTCCAAATAAATAATTTTATATAATTTCATAATTAAACATCATTGTCTTTTACTTATAACGTAATTAATAATGTATATAATAGCATGCAGGATGTTGAGTAGAAGGAAACCTCCAATCATTTTTTGCTGGCAAATGATTTCGTCCATTGATGAGGGTCTTTTTCCTTCAATCCTATGGTATTGGTGGCAAATCTAAAATTAAAAAAGAAAAACAATAATTAATAAAAATAATCATACTAAACCCATACGGTACTAAAGAGCCTAATATGAGCTCAAGAAAACGCAGGATACACGGTCGTGAGATGTGGCACTTACTCACGACCCTTTTTCTTATCCCCAGGAAAATAACCAAATAAAAAGGTAACTTTGGTTATTTTTTTGGGGTTTTTGTTAAGCAGGGCGCCACTGCGGTATTCGTAGCCTTAACTATTTCACAAAGACGCTGGAAGTTCGTCCATGGAGATGGTAAACGGCTTAGACAGCGCATTGGGGTTGTTGTCCATATCTTGAAGGTGTTTCTGGCACTTTTCAGTGTTCAAAGCCGCCTGGCCTATTTCATACAAATTTTCTAAATTAGCAAAAGCTGATTTAGAACTTTTGGTTTCTCTGCTGTATATCCTAGCGTTCGTTTTGATGCCATTTGTCCAGGGAGGACTATTATGGCAAATATTTTTATTTAAGACGTCCTTTTGGTCCGCTATGTGTTGATAGATGTGCCCCACGCTTGGATTGTTGGGGTTCTTTTTCATCTGTTCTTTGCTGGGCTTTCCTTGCGATTTTTCCACAATTTGTCGAAAAAAACAGTTGACTTCGAAATCCGCATAGGCCTACAACTGGCTGACGATTTGAAGAGTTTTTCGCGCTTGTTTTATGCGAAAGTTGATCTTGATGTTGGGGCAGCCCTTTACTTTTCATTTTCAACTTTTACAAGAAAACCAAGAAAATATAAACGCAACACAATGCGAAAACCATTATGCAGCATAAAGCACATAAAATGTAGTAAAAAACATAGCTCTCTTATGGATAGCAT
>JAQGAY010000712.1:0-21289 GCA_034698085.1 Polydesmus angustus | reverse complement strand
GTTTAAGAATTGCCGTTTTAAAAAAACATGAAATCGGACTCTTGCAAACTTTAATTTGAAAAAAATTAATTAAATTATTAGCAATTGAAAGTTTTAAATTAATTTTTTTTTAAAGTAGACTTTTACCAACAAAAGCCGAAGAAATATTACTGTAAAAACCATTTTAAAATTAAGCGTATTTTTTTTAAAAATAAATACCGGTAGCCTACTGTAAATAAAAATGTATTTCAATTTGTTTTAACTCCTCACTTAATTAAAACAAATTAATTTTGCTCGAGCTGATTTTAAAGAAAGATACCTACATTATAACGGTAAATGTTAGTTGCTAAGTAATTCGATCGACTTTTCAACTTGTATTTGAAATCAATTACATCTTTTCATTAAAGAGCCTTCTCCAAGGCAACGTTAAGCGAATAAAATAATAACAAGCCCAAGTCTGACACTTTCTATAATATGCTACATGTACTGTCACCGTAATTTAGTACCGTAATTAAAAAATTTTAAAAATGGAAAGCAAATTTCATACGTGGTCAAAAGATTTTCAAAAAGCAACAGATTTCGATGGTTGGGGACAACCAATTGAAGCAGCTGAAATTTACGCCAGGTAAATAGTTTTTCTCGAGTTCTAATAAGCCAAAATTCACAGATTATGTCATAATTGAACGTTTATATTTACGGAAACTTATTCTTGGCAGACTTTCGAAACAAATTTTACTTTTTATAAAGACTCATCAGTCAATGCTCGATGAAGAACAAGAAGTAAATACAACATAAAGAATCATAATTATTAGTAAATAAAAAAAATTTAAACAGGAGCAAGGACAATTAATGGCTCAACAACTAGAAAAGCGAGCAAATGATTTAACAAGCTTTAGTGATAACAGCATTACATTATTACAAATAAAAGATCTTCAACCAAGTAAAAATGACAATTGCCCCCTGTTTTGTAATTTTTTAACGATCTATTACATTTTCTTCTAGTCTTAAATAAATTTTTAAGTCAACTTCAGCGTCGACAGAGTATAATAAACAATGCAAACAATGAATTATCTCGACTTCAATCAAGGGCACTTAGTTTAGAGTTGAGTTAAAAATATAAGTAGGGTATTTCAAAAATTATAATTAATGATATATTTAATAACTTCTGATTAGCACCGGAGATCCAGAATACGCTAAAGATGACCAAGAAAATTTGCTACATGAGCGTAATCAAACTTTCAATGTTATAAATCTTAGATATGTTATTAATATGGATTTTCAAAATTATTTCCAGTTGCAGCTAACGCTATACCTTATATGGAGCCCGACAAAACATATCTGACAATTAGTATAGATAAAATTGGGATAAAAGAAGCTGAAAAATTTAAAAGCCCATTCATTGTTATGTCAGTCAAAGGTATGAAGTTTGATTATAATAATTATTGAAAAAATATAAATTGCTTTTAATATTCAGATTTTATCGGAATACAACTGGTAGCTGAACAAACAACACCGTGTTCATCGCGCATTGAAGGCAATTGGATTCATTTTCACACAGTATTTCATATAAACAAAGCTTTAGAAGACATGCCACTTGGTAAGTTTCACATTTTAGTAAATAAAACAGAAATCAATTGAAGTACTTTACCCGCACTCAAAAAACTTCAATTTTCCCTCTTCCAAAATTTACCGTATGATTAAAATAATTATATCACTAGCATTAACATAAAAAAATAAAATGCCGTTAATTAATATTTTAAATTCTCCCTCTTTTTTGAATTGGTGTTGCGTTCAAAGCCTCAATCAAATAATTAATAATAAACTTAAACAATTTAGGGTTTGCGATCTTCTTTGAATTTAAACACTACAAATTCAAAAAAAATTTTAACAGTACCAAGTGCTATTCATTTTTGGAGAAAGACGAAATTAAAAATGGTCCAGCACTATTAGAAATGTAACTACACTGTATTATATTCTATTAAATCAATTTCTATTAAATAATTAAAAACATTTTTTATGATAGTTACAGAAAGCCGACTGATTTTAGAAGAAGAAACTTGCAATTATTAACAACCAAACAGCTATTTCTGCATCTTAATTTATATATTTCAAAAGGGAAAGAATCTAATTAAATACGGTATAATTAGGATTTAAAATTATCCTTTAAGCAAAAAGAATAATTATATCTTATTTGATACACACAGCCATAATGCCTGCACTAAAACCTTTTTTTTTGTTAAGCATAAACTTTTAATTGTGGAAAACAATGCATTATTAAATCCTATAATATAATCAAACATCAAATAAAAATTCGACTTTATTTTTTGGCTTTGTAAGGGTAGAATAAACACCTCGATGATGAAATAAATTCGGTTGAACTAAATACTTAGAAAATGAGGCATTTAAGGCAAAATCATCAAGAGCGAGGTCAACTCCGTAATCTTCCTTGCACTTGATCTTCTCCAAAAATGTCACTATGGAAGGAATAAGTTCTGTTTTATAAAGCACAGCTGGCGTGCAGCATCCAGGTGCATCAGTCATAGAAAGCAACGCAAACGAGCTCCTACGCAATTGCATTAAATGTTGTCGCCCTAAAGCTAACGACAAAATGATTCCAAAAACAAATCCAAAGCACATGTGCAATCTCGGTGTTTGGGATAAATTTAGCTGCTTGGAAAAATGAAAATTGTCAACTAAAAAAATTACAAAAACAAAGAAAGAGCCGGTTAATGCGCCGATCGCTAATAATTCACAAACTTGCGTTAGTTCTAAACCGAATCCTGCCCACCGTTCGGGATAATATAATTTGACAAAAGCCCACCAAAGTTTATCTCTCGTTAAGTACTCTCCGCGAACATACTGTCGTTCTAGTTTATCCCGAATTACTTCTCTCAAATACTTAAAGACGTCTTCGTAAGGTTCAGTGTCATCTTCTACCATCAACACGTAAGATGAACGGAATTTGATGCTGGTTCGTAAACAAAACACGTAATCTTTTTTCTCCTTTTCTCTCTGCAACTTATTTTCGGAAGAATCCTCTTCTAAAACAGGATGTGATTTATTATTCTTAACGATCGAAAAATAATATTTATCGAGCAAACGAGTTTCTTTATACAATTGAGGGTAAGGGTCTACGTTGCAAATGATAAAACCCACTCGAAAATCATTACCCGTCTTTTGGATTTCTCGATCTATAGCCGCTATTGTTTGAGTCAAATAACCTGTGTCTGGATTCGAGTTTATCACCGATCTATCCAAGGTTTTCACAACTACCACCATATCCATTTCACTCTTCACAAGATCTTCTTGTCGGCGTTTACTCTCTTTCGGATCTAAATGACTGATGTATTTAATAGCTTCTTGTCTGCGAAATTCGTTTTTATTACTAAGAGTGGATTCAGCTGATTTTTCGTACACTTTCTTGTTGAAGTACCAAGAATACACCCAACTATCACAAATCAATGGCAGAATACACGCAAATACACACGTAAAAATTGCTACATAAACTAATACAATTTTTAAATTGTATTTACTAAGCAACCATTTTCTCTTCACAAATATATTATCTCTCATAAGTTTTAAATAATATAGCAACATTTTTACTTTTCATTTCGGTGCTTCGACAATCCCTGTAAAACGCCATGCAGAAACCGACTACGCCATATTACTTCCGCGATCAAGTGTAACCACACCTTAATGACGTCAGTTACCGCGAAATTTGAAACCCATAATAATAATTACTGTATGTTGCGATTCACGGAAAAAACGATTTTCTTTTAAATAAAATACAGTATATGTTTGACTTAATCATTTTATAAAATTGTTAAGAAAAATTCCCCTATATAAATTTCGGCACAATGAGTAAAATTCAAAAACCCTGAAACTGGCAATAACACCAATAAATTTGTTAATAAGATCTTAATAAAAGCTTTGTATAATATAATAAACTATCTGCAAAATATTAATAAGGCAATATTTTTTTTAAAAAAAAGCAAATATAAATGACAAAAAATAAAATTTTTGTTTAAGGCATTTTTGGAGTCTTGGCAACGATGGAATTCTTTCTCATGTAAGCTACAAGCTGGTTTGGTATTTCAGCTAATACCTCTTTTGCGAGTTTGGCATTAATATCTTCAAAATTTGCCCCAGCCTTAGCAAATACATCTTGCAGAGGAACAAACTGAACGATGTCTCTTTCCGCCACTCTATCGTTATAACGAAGACCTCCATGATCGGCGTCCAATTCTTCCATTGCTGAAAAAAATGATAATGTACTTAACAGTTATAAACTTAACTATTTCAACTAAAAATTTACATTGAAAATCAGCTCTTCCGACACCAATTATAATCAAAGACATTGGCAACGATGAAGCCTAAAATATATAATTGCACAGTATTTACTATTAAATTTTATACAACAATTACAAGTTTTAAATAAGAATTTTTACGTGAATAATAGCTTTTTTGGTGTCGAGCATATCCGAAATAGCGCCGTCAGTTATTATTAATAAAACAAAGTAGTTAGAACCGTCTTTAGCTGCTTCAGCAAATCTGGCAACGTGATTTATGACAGGAGCAAAATTTGTTGGCCCAAACAGTTGCACCATGTTGATGGTATTATAATACGATTGTAAAATGCCATCAATTCCCACACAATACGGGTTCGAAGGGTTTCCATTTAGGAAGAATTCGTGGCTGACTTGGCCATGAGGTGGAAGCTTTGCACCAAAGCCAAGTGCGGGAAACATTTTATCACTGTCGTAGTCGGCCACAATGTCACCTACCGCTCGAATGGCAATTGTATAAGCGTTGGGTTGACCATTTGGATTTATGAAATGTAAAGACGATGGTGATTTTGGATCCCCATTTGAACCTGTAAAGTCGATGGCCACGGTGAAATTAATTTGAGTCCTATTAATTAAAAAAAATGTTTTCACTCAATTTTCGTCAAATTTTAATTAAAACTGTGTATTCATTACTAACCCTCCCCTAATATAATCTAAAAATGTCTGTTCATCAAATTCTGAATATGAAAGCAAACGAACCTAAAAAAAAATCATAAATATTCATATTAAACTACAGAAATTTACGACAAACACATCAAAATTAATTTACCGATCCAGAATTTTTGTACGATTTTTTTTTGCTTTTCTTTTTCGGGTTAATGACCTAAAATTTTAATTAACAAGAAGCAAATATTTACAATAAATATTAAAATATTTCAGGTAAAAGTTTTCCAAACCTCATACAAATTTTCAGGCGCGATGTGGCCTTTCATAAATGTTCGAACATTAGTTGTAAACTCTCCAATAAGATCATGACTGCTAGTTTATTACTAATTACTTACATGTAAATATAAATTTTTCTAAAAAAATTTTTACTTACTCTCCGTCATCATCGTAATCGTAGCACTGAACTTTAATAGTTCTGTCAATATCTCCGCTGCAAATAGCTCGTAATGGAATATCAAAATACCGCCAAATGGGGTTCAAGTTATTTTTAACCACTTCGGTCTTATGAACTACCACGGAACTAGAAATATGAAGAATTGAATATGTGAATAAGTAAAAGAAAACAAGCTACCAATAAATTATTATTTAAAACCTGTTATCTTCGTTGCATTTTGAAAAGACCAAATATGGGTCGGATTTCCCCAAAAAATCCTTTTTATCCAAATTGACTGCAGAAAACTGCAATCTCAACATTTTCTGTTGAATTTTTTTTAAATTAAAATAGAGTGAGACGCATACTTAACTGACAAAAAATAATTTTCACCATATTATACTCACTTTGGTTTCACCCACCTCTTCTCCATAAACTAAAAATAAAAAAAATTGCAATTATTTACTTTCAGCAAAAATATCAAATGATTAAAACCAATAATTGATCCACAGCGTCCCGGTCCGCTATAATTTAATATTACGTTAATTTGACGTGTTAAATTAAAATAAATATGCAAAAACGAACGTGAGATTTTTTTTAAATTGATTTCCTTGTACTGCAAGTATTTCACCCAATGAGCATTCCATGCGTCCCAAATAATCCTTAAACCCAAAAAAAAAAAAAAAAAATGAGAAAAGTGAATTCAATTTAAAAAAAAAAAATATATATATATAATAATTATACATACATGATGGGACAGCGAACTACATGATGAATCCGAGTCATATCTTTAAAATAAACATTTTAAAAGTTTCATTTTCTAAGTAAGAAATACTTTTACGTTTTACATATCAAATCGTAATAACTGATGAACTTCAAAGTTATAAGTTATAGTCATGTGATTGACAAAATCAGGATTAGTTGTATTCTTCACCCTTTCAGTGCGAAAATACTAAAAATGAATTAAACAAATTAACAATTAAGTAATTTACTTTTTTATATTCACTAATACCTCCTGATATTTTCCAGCACGATCTCGAAGAAAAACCACACACATAGGGTCGGAAACCGAACTAACATCCAGATCTTTTAAGTCCCTGATAAGATAAAATTACGATAATTAAAATATACAAAAATGAGACAATCACTACTGATGATGACATCAAGGACTATGATGACATCAAGTTAGTGATGACATCTCCAGTTTTACGACCTCTCTGAAGCTTCCATATTGAAATATTTATGCTATAGAAAACAACATACCGACATGATATTCGTAATTCGACAACAGACGTGACCACAGCCGCTGAACCTGGTCTAAATGCCGTGCTTTGCTGAGACGCGTATGGGTCCATCGCAAAATGTGATCAGTTGGCAACTTCTGTAAATTTGGCAGTCTAGGGATAATTTATAATACATGTATGTGGGTAAACAAATACAAAACAGTATGAATAAAGTTAAAATTCGTCAAACTCACCGGCAGATACTGTCACAGAAAATGTTAAAAACAATTTAGAAATGGCTTAGATAATTTATTTAAACACGTAGCCTTTAACTCGAAAAATCGAATCAGGTTTCCAGGCTTCCAGAATTTCTTGCTTCCAGCTTCCACTTCACTGGGAATTATCTGTGTCACGCCCATTAATTTTTTACTCGCAGAATACTACTGGTAGCGACCTCTAGTCGCTAGATCTGTAGTATTTCTGAGATTCTAGGACTAGGACTATTCGATTCATCTACCAAAGCCTCCTATGCATCTACGGTATAATCCTCCTAGGTATAATTTTATAGTAAGTTCTTTTAATTTCTATTTTCTTTATGTCGTATATTACTATATGTATTTTTGTAATTTTATTTGAAAACTATTTTATCTACCAAAATATTCAGTAAGTGCAGTATTAAAAAAAAATATTCATTTGTTTTATATTGATCGATTTCGTTTCACAGCCGTTATAGGCCTAACTTATAAATGATTAGCTTAGAATTATTGACAGGATCAAATTACTCTTTTCTTCCTTCAATTTCACTTCCACTCATCTGATTATGTTCATCCGTTATGACTTGGTTTTTCGGAACCAAAATAATAATACAAATTCAAAAATTGTAACTTTAAATAATTTTAACTTTAATTTAAGAAACAGTGCACAAGTAAAATAATGGAAATTGTTTAAATTGATATAAACGAAATTTTTCTCAATTTAAACTTTGCATTTGAAAATTTTAATGTTTTAACATTTGCAATACATGTATATTAAAAGTCGCCTTTCATTGGATCATTAATTTTGAATTCTAATCGCCCTCCTCAACCAGTTCTTCAGCCGCATTAACCTATATAAAAAAAAGTTTACCGGTAATTATTTTATTTTAAAAATAAGTTTTATAATAATTATTAATGCATGCACTTACGTTATTTATTTTCTTTCTTAACTCTTTCAATTTACTCGCAAGGCTGACCTTCACTTCCTTCATTTTGTATTTATCATTGGAAATTTTGAAATGTTCAAAAGTAAATTCTAAAAAAAAGTATTATTAAAAAGTAAATTAAATTTTTTTTTTAAAAAAAATGCTTACGTAAGATAGAGGATAGTTTTGTTTTATCCAATCCAGGGCGTAATGGGAATCGATCCTTGTTAGCATTTGATTTCTTTCCCCATAACGAACAAGTCCTCAATTCCTCCTCAGTGAAAATGGAAACTAAAAGTTTCCGGGCCATGGATGGTGCACTCCGGCAGAAAGCTTTTATATTTTGTAGCGATTTGTTACTTATAAACGTATTTTCTCCCAAATCCACAGTATCAATCTGAAACATATTATATTTAAAAAAAAAAGAAAAAAATTTATTTAAATATATAATCTTTATATTCACTTTATAATTACCTCTTTATTTTCAAACTTTTTGATATGAAACACTTTTTTTAATTGTTGTTTTAGCTTTGCATTTTCGGCCGATATATTTTTTACTCTGTCTAATTTATATAATTTTTGCATTATTACCGGTATATAATTATTGTCATAATTAATTTTATTTTACTTTTGTAATGAATGGTCACTGCATTGGCTGCAGCCAAATCCTCCTTCAAATTTGCTATTAAAATGGCTTCATCTTGCGCATTATTTTTTAAATTTAACCGCTCTGCAGCCTGCTGTACCAAATTATCCTTTTTAGCATTAGGTATATTATTAGTAGATTTATCCTTTTTGGTTTTTTTCTTAAAAAAATAATAATTTTATTATTACAAATCCAACAATTTAAACGAAAAAATATATCACAAAGTCGATAATGGTAAGAGGTAAATACTGTATTTACAATTTAGATTTTTAATTTATGAACCATTTCAGTTTTGAAAACCCCGACAAAGATGAAATTACTATTTTAGCTCCTCTTTAAGCAATGCTTTAATTAATTATGATTTTTGTTTAGCGAGCAATTATTATTTACTTATTTTTCCTTTTTTGTAAATTTAACGAAGCTTAACTTGTTTACGAGTTTTGGTTTACTTTCTAATTATTGATTTTTATTTTTAAAAATTCCGACTTTAAAATTTTTTTTCAATAAATTGAAAGCAATAGAATAATAATTTACCTGCTTCAGTATAATAATAAAGATTAAGCTTAATATAAATTTTTCGTGTAAAACCAAACTTTTAAAGTGTTTACTGATAGGAAAATAAAAAAGACATATTTTAGATTCTCGATTAGGTTAACTTCATCATCAACAATAAGGGGGGATTATTAAAAGAAGTAGTTTTAAACAGCCTCTGATGGGCAATTGAATGTGATTAATATTGTATTTGATATTGTGGACTAGTCTAAATGATGTTTGTAAAGTGATATTTAATATGTTACGGCAAGGGTTGCCGGCAAGTGTTGCCGGGAATTAAATTAAATATTACAGGTATTATTAATCCCCATAAAAGGAAACTTGCTATTTATTGGAGTAATATTATGAAAGCGACCTCTTTCACACGAAAAAAAAAAAAATCCCCCAAAACATCACAACTTTTAAATTATGTGCACGCCATTTACACAACTTTTCAAAAACAATGATATTTTTAAGAGAGATTTCACAAAAACAAATCCTCGGTGAAATTAATGATTAACAGGTCAGTGGAGAAAATGATTCAAAAGTAATTTTTACGCACATTTATAGTAGGCCTACCCGACGTTCAATAAGCAATAAATAAAATCATGTCTGAAATTGTTTTTTTTGTAAAATTGTAAAATAAATCTCTAGGAAGGCGAAAGTGAAAAGTAAACACGACCTTGATCGTACCGTGGGAGGTCCCGTAGGTTGCGAGTGAAGTTTACCGCGTTCTATAGCGCAACAGTAGACGATGCGGCGCCTTCCTCATTCCATTTTTTTCAACCAATTTTATAATAAAACTAAACCAACCCAATTTTATTATTTTTTATCCTTAAAATTAATATTTTTAGACTAATATAATGTTACTAAAAAAATTGCGAATATAGATTATAATACAGTATATTCACGTTAATTAACAAACATTTTTACATGTAGTAGCCTACCTATTAAATATAGCCCTGTAAATAATATAGTAATGCATATTACCTTGACCGGTATGTCGATCACTTCATCTGAAGAGTCGTCGTATAGTCCATTTTTCCTTTTTTCTCTCTCGCTTCTTCCTACTTCATTTGTAGCCATAGTATCACAAATTTAAATTAAAATAATTCCGATATAATATAGCGAAATAAAATAATGAACGCGATCATGCTCTTTAGCAGCATTCGAAAAAGGATTCGAATGTTGCCGCTAACCAGGAAGTATGCGTCATTTAAAACTACCTGTAATTTTTTTTACATTTACAGGTACCGGCACCGGACCTTAAAAATTTATTTTAAACATTTAAAACACATAAATAAATTTTTTTTAAATACATTTTATGTACAATAGTTGAATAAAATGTGTATAAGTTTTTTTTCTCTAAAAGTCTGGATTATATTTGCGCCTCCGTATCTTATTGTAAAATAAGTATCCCAACTGAGATACCGTAGACGTAAAAAGAATGACACAGTCATGTCATATTCAAAAAAATCTTATTTTTTAAATTAAGTATAGGCCTACATTATAATACTATTAACAAGCTATTATTGTTTTATCAAGGAATTATATATTCCTTGGTTTTATCGTTTGTAGAGCATGCAAAACAATTTACGGCATTTTATAATTTTTGACAAGTTTATTTAAAAAAACACATATATTATTGTAGGCTAATAAGAGGTAGGCCTATAAGTTACTAATTGAAAATTATTGCTAATTGAAACTAATTAAAACTAATTGAAAGTTATTTATTGGACCCCCACCCTCCCTTATATTGCCAGCGGCGACTAAAATGTGTAATAGCCTAATAATAAAAGAATTTAAAGTGTATTTCTGAATTCTAACATTGCAGGATTAATTTCTGGAAGAGGCTCAGACGACCAAATACCATGTGGGGGTAGAATAACTAATGATGGAAGATGTTTTAGGGTCAACGGAGATGGATACGGAACTCTATGAGCGACTATCAAGGGACTCGAGCCACTGTTAGTTATTGTAGAGTAATCTAAATTTAAATGATAATCTTGTGTATTTTCATAATCTCTATTTAGTTGTAATTGCTGTTTAATTTTATAATTTAGTACTTCATTTTCCTCCTGATTAACGAGTTCCGAATCTTCGTTTGAATATAATCGGGGTCGTAACAAAGTTAAATTTTGTAAAATATCGTTAATATTTTTCTGCTTAGGATTGTAAAAAAATCCGTGAGGAATTTTACCAAAAGCCGGATTTTCAATGCGAACCATCATTAATGGTTCGGATTCTCCATAGTGGCGACGGTTCAATCGGCTCAAAGAACAACTATTAGTCTTCTCAATCCTGGAAGAGATTGGAATCCAGCTGCTGTTTGACGAGGTAAACAACATTCCAAATTTCTGCGTTAAATTAAAAAGTAAGCTAATAATAATAATGAAAGTAAAATTATCTCAAAAAACCTTATTTGGGGAGATGCAAGTAAAAATAAACATTATCAGCGCGTATAACGGAATGCAGTACAATGGTAAATCCGCAATGGTTTGTCCAATGGTTTTGTTAATATTAACGACCGCGTCATTGCCGTCGTCATCATTTACCCATTTTGATAATAAAATCGTCTACAAGGAAAATATATTACATTACTTGAAATTAAAAACATTTTAAGATAATTTAATTAACTGCAACAACGACTGGAGTAACAAATTCCCACATAAGTTTCCATGGAATTCGACTTTTATGCCCGGTAATTACTTCCATGATTGAGATAAATTTTTTTCCACCGTATAACCAACCAATTACCAAACACTCCAATACTGCGATCAACGGAGCTGTTAACTCGGTAACGCGTTGGTCAATTGCTCGAAGAATTGCATGCCCAAACTAAAAAAAAAACAAAAAACATAACAATTTACAATAATTATTTATCTTAATTTAAAATTTTATTAGAAAATTGAGCAGCATTTTAATTGGCTTATAAATTAAAAAAAGATTAAATATTATAATTAAAATATTGCATTAAAACTCCAAAAGATAGTTAATAGAACCAAATGTCCAATATCAGACGAACGGTCAACCACAACCAATAAAACTTCATACTGATAACTAAAACAAATTGTTCCTTTTGCCATAGTATTGCTGCTCAACTTTAGAAATAAAAATTATTTACAGATGTGGTCAACAAAAGTCCCATGGAAAAAAATGTTAAGCCCAAACTGAGAGCCAAAAAACACTTTTTATATTGACAGCACCATTTGCAATTTATTGTTAAAATCCAATTGTAGATGCTGTAGACGAACCACGCATTGCTGGCTAAACCCATCAAAGCCATGCCGAAAAAGAAAAGACCACACCATAAGCATCCACCCGGAAGACGAGACAAATGAGCGGCAAATAAAATAAACACATATCCAATATCTTAAAATAAACTTTAAAATTAAAATAAAACAACAAATTTTATTCTAACAAATGTTTTGATTACCTGATAGTTGATTATTAGGGTTGTTGGAATTTGTTTGAGATGCATTCAAAATGGCAATAATACAAGTGAGAAGTAAACTGAAAAGGCCTTGCAAAATTACTATGAAATAACAATCGAGAAAGCAGTTGCTGTTGTAACTTTTATTGTTTGTTATTGTTATGAGCGATCCGTATCCCAATCCTAATGAAAATAAAACTTGCGCAACAGCATCGTACCAAGGCTGAAAATGCAATAATGTTCCGATTTACGGTTTCTGTTAAATTATTACCTATTTTCATTAAATTACTTCAACGGATAATAACTCCATCCATTTGACGGCTAAAAATCTTCTGATATTATCGTAACCATTTTGCTTAATAGTAGTTCCAACTGTTAAGCAGAAGATTAAAACAACTAATACAGTGCCTAAAAATGCAAGCTATTCAAATATTTTAGTACCGGTATTAATTTAATAATAGTATAGCCACTTTTAATTTAAAATAAAATACTTTGTGAGCTGAACGAATTCCTTTTCCTAAAATTATCAAAATGCAAATCCAAGTGAATGCCAAACAAATTGCCAGTGAATATTTGAAATCATTAAAACTTTCCGATTGAATATTTACAATTTTTTGTCTAAAAAAATAAGTTATCAATTTAAACTTCTTTTGTTATAAAGTTATGACACTTACACAAAAAAAATTTCGCTCATTTTTAAATTATTTTCTGCAATATCCATATTTGTCCAATTATTTTTACCTATAGTTTCATTGCAGAATGCACGCAACGTGCAATTAGACTCCTTTGCGTTATGTTTATAATCTAAACAATTTTTAGTTATATTGTATTTTAAATATTTGCTTTCATATTATTTTATTTGCATGTAATGTATACTTTGTGCGCTCCATGGTAAATCCTTTCGGAATGATGAAAAAAAATAGAAAAACGTCCAAGATATTATAACTCCCGAATAGGTTGCGACAATAGCCGCTATACCAGCTAAAGCAAATCCCAAACCTCAAATTTAAACAATATAATGTTAAGAAATGGGCAATAATAATGAAACTGAAAAACGCTCTTGTGATATTACCAGATGATATCTTAGCCAATTGCCAAACTCTAACCGCGTCCAATCTTGAGCACCATCCCAGTGTTAGATCTAAACAGCATAGCGGAAGACCGATCAAAATCATCATGATGAAATACGGCACGATAAAAATAGCTACAAAAAATTTAATATACAAAAGTGTAAACAATCAGTGTTTGTTTACAAGCATTATAATAATACCTCCACCATCTTTTTGCATAACATAAGTAAATCGCCAAATCACTCCAAAATTAATTGAAGTGCTAACGATAAATATGATTGCCTCTATTTTGGTTCTTTTTCGTAAGCATTTTTCTTCATTTTCATCTCCTTCACTGTCACAAGAGTCAGATTCATCAGTCATTAATTTTATCTCCCATTTTATTTAGTGATTTTTGGTGAAAGGGGTTCCCCTATTGACTTTAGATTAATGTATCACATGTTAGCACCAAAAATACAGTATTAGAGGTGGATTAAAGAAGCATTCTTCATTTACTAAGGCGCGAGGGATTTAAAATCGATGCTTAACTGTTAGGGGGAAAAGGTCAACACCATCATTCACTATCGCAACGTTTTTAATGCACACATAATTATCTAAGTTGTATTTCAAACCACAATATCAATAGAAATAAAAAATTGATTTTTATGTTGCTGTGTTTTACTTTACTTTGTATAGAACAGGTCCCTTTTTCTAAAAAATAAAACCTTACCGGTACTTGTTTGCAGAAATTCAGTTTAAACCAAATTTTTATTAGGCCTACTGTATCTGTAAAAAAAATTGAAAAAGGCGTTATTAATTATATTATTACAGTTATTCAACAAACCGGGCCTATAATAATTATACTTTACATCTGCAATAAAATACTTTTGAAATTAAATATAATTTTTTTTTGCTACCGCATTTTTAAAAGTTCGGTTCAACACTTCAAAAAAAAAAAGTACTATTTATTAAATTGTATAATATATCTAATTTATTGTAATAAAAAAAGCGCCTAAAACGTCAGAAATAAATAGTCCAACAATATTTTCGTGTTAGGTATAATAATATTTATGTTTTTGTTTGAATGCATAGAAGCTTAGATTTCGAATTTCCACAATAGAAGCAAGTCACACCTATTGCTTTAATTTCCTAATTTGACGAAAACGTTTTCCTCTCAAATATATATATACCACGGACATTGATCATGTAAAAGTATCAGAGTAAAATTCATCTAAAAATGTTAGCAGTCTCTCACCATTAACAACATACCTCTAATTATTTTTTGTTTATGGCAATTCTTTCAAATAGACTTCATTAAAAAAGATTAACAATGATTCTCGTAGCGCCTAATTTCACACGAATGCCAAGCTTTTACGCTTCCCTCTTCGCAATTGTACCTCGAGATGCTGCATTTTCCCCTGCGTGTTTTCCAATGTCCGATGTTGATTTTCATTCGGTTCATTAGGCAGAACTTTGACTTCAACCGTATTTGATTCACTCACCAAACACTTTGTGCTTGATCCCGAGTTGGAACTTGGGATAGTTACCATAGAAACGTACCTCCGAACTGACAGTGATTTACTATCTTCTTCCTCATCTTCCACATGACTGGTGAGTAAAGGTCCACTTTTAGATACTCGATTGTTCCGGATATGTAATCGTTTTCCGTGCTCTTGAATCGGGTAACAGGTGCTGACCACAGAGTTAAATTCATGAATTAAAGGTCTGATTTCTATTTCACTTTTTGATTTATGAGGCGACATTAGACTACCCGTTGTACTCTGATTAGAACTATCAGCTGATGATGCGGATTCTTCGCTAAAATCTAGCATGACTAACGACTGCGAAGCAGCGTTTGCAAATACCTCACTCATTACAGCACTTAACCCAGAACTATCGTTTTTATTACTGGCTTTTTTTTCGGTCAAAGTGCGATCGCTTCCACCGTGCTTACCAATGTTTAGAGTCGCTTTAAGACCTTGAACGCTCAAAGACATTCTTTTACGCTTTAAACTGGCCAATTCGGATCGATGGAGCAAACCACCACCTGTAATTGTTAATTCCGATTTACACATTTTTACTTCCACGTCGTCAGATAACGGATTATGAATTAAAAACGACTTCTTTCTATTTTCGTAAGTAAAATGATCGGCCGCAGACTCATCGGTGATGACGTCGTTGTCGTCTGGAGTTGATGAGATGATAATTTCCGGAAGAAAATATTTAGGGCATTTGCTGAGACGTCGTTCGATCCCGCTTTTATTTGGTTTGAGGAAATTTTTGCATTGACCACTAATAAAAGTGTGATGCCTAGAAACCGGTTTGGAACCACTACGTAGCACGTTTACGTCAAATGATCGTCGGGCACGAGGTAAAGTTCCATCGTGAATAAACTGACTTAAGGTATTTGCACAAAGAGTTTCGATTCCTGGTCCACTAGTTAGAACCGTCTATTAATATTTTTTAAAAAAAATTTCAGTTGCATAACTCAACAACTATTTTATTAAATTTATAAATGTATACTTTGAAAAACTTTGGCTTGTCCTTTTTATTGGCTCCTTTCGATTTCCGGTCGGATAAATTATTTGGGTCGGAGTCATCACTATTATACAATTTCTCTAACCTTGCCACTTCAAGCGTTAACTAAAATTGGATAAATAGCATAATATAATTACTATTATAATACATGATAATATTATTCAATGGCATAAATAAAAACATTTCCCACAAAATTAAAAACTGCTTTTAACTTTAACTTTAAAAATTATTAATTTAAATTGAAATACCGATATTAAAAAATTCAAAATCCAATTTAAATTTAAAAAAAATTATATAATGTTATGAAAATCCTAGTTAAATTCAATTTTTTCGTTATTTAAACTGTAAATGTCAATTTTTTCAAAATAGTTATTATGTTTCACTTCTTTTTTAAGTATTTGCTTTAAAAATGATAAAAATGTAACTGCAAGACCTATTAGTAGTTATTTGGGAATTAAAATTCAGAAATAAATATTACGGAAAATAAAATTATGAAGGTGAAATAAAGCCATTCAAAACAGTATCAAAATACATATTTAAAATTCAATGTAAATATGGGGTTCTTTCCATAAGTAAATCAACAAAGTTCCAGTTTATTTAACAAAAACAGAAATAAAAACAAACAGATTTATACGATTTCTCAAAGACGCCATAAAGTCGCATTCAGCTTGAATGAGAATCAAACTTTAATCAACTTACTTCAATTAAGTCCTTTTTAAAAACTCGATTTTGTACTTCCGTTCTATAAAACAGCTCCCTTTTTTCGTTAATAACAAACCTCCGGGTATTGCTTTCAATTTTTAAACCCAAACTTTCTACAATGGGATCTTCATTTGCTTTCGATGTTTTGAGTAAGGTGTGTATCTGCAACGCGCATTCGAAAAAGAAAGAAAAGAAAAAAAATAAGTCAGAAAAAGGGATTGGTCGATTACAGATAATGCAGAATGTATCCAAGTAAATTACTTTTGGCAAGAAAAGCAGACAGAGCGTAGTGCTGGTCGAGGCAAGGATCAACGACGTGACCGTTAGAAAAGCCAGGGTTTTTCTTTCGGGGATGAGATTCGCCATTGCAACTACGATGACACTAGTGAGAACCACATTATATACATTCATTCCAATGTATTGTGAATCGTTAAGGGCCGGAATCTTCACATTTCTGTAGATACACAAACATAAAGAACGATTATAATTTATGGAAGAAGAAAGAAAGAGAAAATAAATATGGCGCTAGTGATATATCATTTCTCGCCATTGTAAACATCTGACAACCAATTAAAAGCAACAAATACAGAGACGTGATTTATTTATCGGTTTTATTGTTCTTTCATTCTATCGTCTAATTTATAAAAGCTCACAAATAAGCAAAAAAAAATTATAATGTATATAGGCTACATGTCAATCTTATAACCGTTACAAGTAGTCTTCAAAGGCCTTTAAACCTGCAACCTATTTTTTGTACTGTAATAATACTGCTACACGTATTTTAAGATACGCTCGCAATATTCTAGTACCTCGTACGTTGAGTTTTTGACGTCTTCTTTTTCATAAGAGTAAGAATAAGCAAATAAAATATTCCAAATTTTGTGTTTCAAATATTTTTATATCTTTGTGTCAGCGCTTTTTATGCTAACGATCGCGCAAATAAAAGATTGATGGTAATATAAATCTATGTAATACAAATATTTTAAATTTTATTATTAAAATGTGAATCGTAAAAGTATTCTACTGATATACAGTAGGTTTCAAAATTGAGTATAATACTGTTTTTTAAAATTATAAAATGATGTCGTTTTAAAAAAAAATCTTTCGGTTACATTCATGTTATTTCATTTAAAATTCCAGAGTCTATTGTATTTAAAGTATCTACTTAAAAGTTATCACCTCGTTTCCCAAGCCATGCAAACGCCGACAACCAGCAGGAGTCCTTTGTAAACATAAAGTCCGCCTAACCACTTTTCAATGTGCCTAGATTGGCACTCTTCAACTTGAGGTAAATATATAACATCTCTTTCGGTGTGACTTATCTAAATTCCAGCCATAAACTTGATCTTATACGAAAAGAATGTAAATTCAGCAAAAGCGTAAATTACTTGCCTCAATCGTAAGATTTCTCAATTGTCTTTCCATCGGATCGATGACAATCCACAGTGTGAGAATAAAGCAATCAATTAAAAGCAGAGTGCACACTAAAATAATAAGTCGTTTATCCTGAAGGAGCTAAGTCAAGCACTTAAATTTAAACGTTTATTTTCATCAATGACAATGCTGATTTCTTTACCTTTCTCTTGATGACTCCGCTGCTTGCTCGAATAAATATCTGATGAACTCGATAAGTCTTAGTAAACATAGCACCGAAAGCCAATGAAAAACCGGCAGATAGTAAGAGGGCTCGAGACTAATAAAACGAAAAAGAAGAAAAAAAAAAAAGAGAAAGACGATGAGAGAAAAAAAACCAATAAATTTTGATGTTAGGCGTGTGACAAAGGCAACGAGTTAGATGACGTACCATACATAGATATGGAAAGTGAGATTCACTAACAAGCATTTTGTGATCGATTCCCAGCAAAATAATAGCTAAATAAACCATAATGCAGCCGACCACCGCCATGTTGTTGAGTTTGGGGCTGGATAACTTGATGTATCTACGATATCATTTAACGGAACATCACGTATTAATCGTTGCCAAAGAAATTATTACGCTACACTCGTAAATAAGATCAACTTTCTATAATAATGCAATCTCTAGTCTACGTGTAAAAGCTTTTTTTGTTGTTGTTGTTAGCTTTTGACCCCATTAACCTAACATCTGATGCCGAACACGGACAATTTTAGTTCGAATAATTACTGACCACAAAAGGTTTGAACATAACTCCTTTCGATATAATTAACTATTAATTAATTTTGATTGATCTCGAGTGACATTCCTAATCATTATTGCCAGTTCTTTGTAAAAATGATATGAGGCTCAAAACAAAGGAGTTAATTAGAAATACTAGTTGTCGGATGATGTGATCAATAATATCGATTTTGTACAGCTAATTAAATAGTTTTACTGACATTAATTAATCCCATTATTAAAAGAATTCACAATTATTCAATATAACTTAAGCCAAAATACACTGCTAAACAAAGTTGCCCATAATTATAATTTTAAACAAAAACAAAAACAAAAATTAAAAACATGAGTAAAAAAAGAGCAACAGGTGAAGTACACAAACAGTTAAGTATCAATAATTAAGAGAGTTTCAAGTACCGTACTTAAATATCTGAATTCTATTTTTACCCCTAAAGTTTCCAAGTGATACTTAAACAAACTGAAATTTCCTTAATCCCTTTGCAGATACGTGTTTTTAAATATTTAAATTGCGAAAGTGCACGTAAATTTGGATGGCGAGAGTTGCACCTACTTGAGTTTCCTGTTGTAAACGTTAAAAACGAGAAAACAAGATGCAAAGACAATTCCCAACAGAGCTAAAATGGATACAACTAGAAAAGCTTGCGGTCCAATTGTCTTGATATAGATTTTTAAGCGCCTCCGTGCCACTGGAATTTGTCCGGCTGTGAAACATAATTAAATTTGCGTCAAATCGATAAAAAAGCCTCACAACAATAATTTTTACCACGCCATCGAATGCCACTGCAAAATGAACAATTAAAATTTAACTCTTTGCGAAGCGGAAAATGCAAAGCCACTGTGTTGAGCTCATCACCTACGACGACAACAACAAAGGGTCAAATCTATTAATAACATGAATAAAAAGATTGAGCAGATGGTTAACATAAAATCTGCTCTGTTTTTGGTTCGTATTTATTTTTATACGCGTATTATAATTTCAAAATGAGATTTTTAAATACAGTAAAACCTACATACTATACATACTATGCACATATTATGTGCACAAATTAAAAGACCGTTAATTACAGTACTTATAAGTAAATTAATGCGGTAATTTAATAAGTAAACTACTCGTATTTTCTTTTGCATTCACATTATTTTCTTGTTTCCCAATTTAGGTAAAGTTTGAGTGCGCGCAAACTTTTAATTTTTTTTGTAATATGATACCAAAAAAAAAAAAATTATTTCGTCAAGATTTCTTTACAGTGAACAGTTTCGTTGTAAAATACTAGAAAAAAAAAAGGATTCGTTCTATTGAGGTTTTACTGCATTTATCTTTATTTGTTAATTTGTAACTATGAAAGATTACTTTGCCTCTTAGAGGTGTCAAATTTAATAAATTCAAATTCAAATTCAAAATTCAAATAATAATTTAAAAGTCAATGATAAAAGTTGTTAAAAATTAGAATTAGGTGAAAAGAAAATAAAAGTGCCGACCTTGATATTGATAGAAGCTGGTGATGCTCACCCGATCCGCTCCTCGAAAAGAAACAGGACCCTTTAAAATATCAGTAGGTTTTGATCAATAGAATCTCTTTGTTTTGTATTGGAAACTCACCGATACACCTTGGAATGAAAGCTGTCCCATTGCCGCTTTCCACAAATTAGCCATGTCTTGTCGCTCGAAATTAAATTGACCCAACGAGACGTTTTGGAAAGGGGAAGACGCCGCCGCCGCCTTCCACTCTTGTTGTGTTTTTTCAAGCGTGAGAGCAATCGTCCACACAGCGTCATACGCTTGGGGGACAAACGCGGTCATTTTCACGCCTGACTTATTCAATTCCGAGACAAATTCTTCATTATTCTGTTAGTTTTTAAATTAAATAATAAAAATAAATAAATATTGCAGAATCAACCAGACACCATTTTTTTATCATTAAACTCTACAACTAAAATATTTATGGCATTGCTACGTGATCAAAACTGCTTTTATTAAAATAGAGAAGATCCGCCGGTAAAATGTAATTGAGTTTTTATACTTGCCAAACAAAATTTTCTTGGCTTAAAAAAAAATATATATATATTAAAAAAAAAACGCCGCGCAAGGTAAAAGCTAAAATTCAAATATAAATCCGCACGCTAATGAAGTACGAGTATATACTGTAATGACTTATGTAATGTCTAAAACTACCCTTTTGCTCAAAATATTTTATAAAAAACTTGTAAATCAAAACGTAATTACGAAAATACCGTAACGGTCATTGATACAGGGTGAACGGTAAGTACAATTCTGACTGGCACTCGAGCTAAAAAATTATTGCATAATTTTATCCTAATTACCTACTTCTCAAAACTGTGCAAGTCATCTCTGTTACTTAACAGTGATTTTCAAAGCAAATTTTCAATATGTATATTTACGAGGGTTGAATGATAAGTAATGCCTCCACCTT
This sequence comes from Polydesmus angustus, assembly GCA_034698085.1. NCBI lineage: Eukaryota > Metazoa > Arthropoda > Diplopoda > Polydesmida > Polydesmidae > Polydesmus > Polydesmus angustus. Next base: position 42 of record JAQGAY010000712.1, on the reverse strand, counting down.
TGTAATTTGCGTTTGGATTGGAATATTTTCAAAATTCAAACG
>JAQGAY010000711.1:0-21298 GCA_034698085.1 Polydesmus angustus | reverse complement strand
TTAATCATTGGTGAGTCATTTTGGTACTTTGAATACTATTTGCGTATTGCATCTAATTACTCGATGCCAATACGACACATAAAATTAATATAATCTCAGAAAAAAGGTCTAAAATAGTACACAACCACTGAAAATTAGAGAATTCAATCTATAATTGAATTTTAAATTCTCCCACATAACAGAACAGCGCTTATTTAAAGTAAAACTTTTGTCAAAAATTATTTATAACTTCAAAACTTCTACCAGATTCCAAAATTTGACAATTTCCACAATGACTATAATAATAATAATAAGAGTTAATTTCCCTTTTTATAGAATACGCAGCAGGTTTTAAGATTTTTTAAAATAAAATATGCAATAAAAAATACTCATATTGTTTACAAACCAATATTTTACATTTAAAAAAAAAATAAAATAAAAACAGTTGGAATTAATTTATTATTAATAAAATATTATTTATACGAGTAATATTCATAAAAATGATTTAAATTTATAAAAATTTTATTTTTATTATTTTTGTACTGTTACTTAATATAATTTATAATAGAAATAAAAATATAAACATAAAAAACTTAATAATTACTATTCTATGATAGCATAAGTATAAAAATTCGGCTTACATTTTTGTTCAATTTTATTTACGTTTAGTCCGGGTAAATAAAAAATGAAAACAACACACTGGTTAGTTCCATGTTTTTTATTAGTTACTTCCGTTCTTTTTCAAGCTGAATGTTCGAATAACCTACCCCCGAACAGTAAAGTTTACAAGTTTTATCTACGATTTCAAAATCCATGTAAACAACAATATGATAATAAAGTGGAAGAAAAACCAAACCCATCGGCAAAAGTAGAGGAACCAACAGCAAAATTACTAAAAGCAACGTCAAGTCGGCCAGAAATTTCGCAACCAATACTACCAGAACCAACGGAAAAATTTCCACAATCAACATCGAGTCTACCAGAAATTTCGCAATCAGTACTACCAGGACCAGCAAGGAAATTTCCGCAACCAAAACCAAGTCTATCAGAAACACAACAAAAACTACCAGAAAAGCAAACGAAGTTATCAAATTCAGAAGTTCTTGAGAAACGATTAGGTAGTCCGTTGAAAAAACTGAAAAAGCCAAACCTTTCCACATTGCCAAAATCACCAGAAGAAAGTCCCGAGTCGAAACCTTCATCAAGCGTGAAACCAATCCTCAGCGAAAGCGAATTATTGCACCCAAACCTCACGAATAGTGTTTTAAAAGAGAGAATTAAAGAATTTATCAAGTTGAAGCAACACCATCGTAAAGAGAACCTGATACAGTTGAAAGAACTTGAAAAAAATTGGAGACGTCAAAAATTGGAGCATTTGAAACATCTGAAACAATTGCGGCGATTGAAACTACTTCAGATTTTACAGAGGAAGCAACAACAGCTGATTGAAGAAATCAAAAAAAATCCGGATATTGATTTGTCAAATGCCGTCACTGATAAGCTTCATTATTCTAGCGAACATGAACTTAATTCCATAGAACACTCTCCGGAATCAAACGGCCATTTGACATATCCAAATAAAATTTTCCCAATCACGAAAGAACCGTTGTCAAATTCAAGAGCGCCTTGGTTATATACAAAAAAACCGTTGTCATATCCGAAAGACCAATTGTCATTACCAAAAAAGCCTTTGTCAAATCCGAGTGAATCTGGGTCAAATGAGAGAGAACCTGGATCAAACGAGAGAGAACTTGGGTCAAATGAAGGAGAAATGGAGTCAAATGAGCCTTTGACAATTACGGAAAACTCTTTGCCACATTCTTCAGATAATTTGCCCGATTCTAACGACCTTCCAGCTTTCGAGTCTTTTACAACAATTAAGAACCCGAATTTAGAAAATTTTCGGAAAACTGAAACTTTTAATGACATAAATCAACGCAAAACAACTGAGAGCGGAGAAACAGAACAAGAAAATGAAACACCAAAAATGGAACCTTAATTTTAATTAATATTAAAAATGTTACCTAAATAAAAAAAAACATAACAGTAGGTGAATTTTTTTGTATCAAATAACTTGTAGCCTCGTTGAATGTATTTATTTATTTATTTAAAAAAATGCGTTTTAAATAAAATGAATTCAAATCTTGTACAATATTCTTTGATTTGACAAAATTTCTAATAATTCGCCCAAAATTAGCCAAAACCACCAAAGCACGTTTGGTGGAATAAACTGGGATATTGTCCCTTTAAAGTCTAATTTGCAAATAGAAATAATAAATTCAAAGTTGAAAAAAAGATAATAACCAAATGAGATGCCTTACAGTGTTGGTAGCTTTCCGTAAATACTGGAAGAAATAAATAAGTTAGTTTTAGTTAACTGCCTGGAATACGGTAAGGAATTTAACAGATACAGCTTATTTTAACAGTAAAAAATAGCTAAGATTATAGAATTAGACTAAAATAGCTTCATCTCCACTGCCTCATTATCACTTAGTATTTAATCCTCATGTTAAAATGGCACTCATTATCGCAACCGGACAGTCGTTGCCTCAACCGAGAATCCTAGACTGTCAATCAATAATTGTGGTGTTTACAAATCTTAACAATTTTAATTTGGAAGCTACGTTATAACATTTTTGAAAAGACTTTTAATTAGAATCTATTATTATTTTTTTTTTTTTTGGTAGAAAAACAAGAATCAAAACATAGTTATTAAAATAATTATATTTTATTAAAATTATTTTCCGAAATTAATCTCTAAAATTTGGCAATTGTATCGATCAAAGTATTAGGCAAAATTAGTTATGTAAAACAATACAAAAAAAAATTATTCTTCGACATATTTCTCCGTGAGTTTAATTTCAACTTCATTTTGCTGCAAGTTTTGATCTTTTTCGTCGTAAACGTCACTCAAAAAAATTCTCCTCCAACATCGATTCATCCTCAAATGCCACCTCCTCACATTTTCAGGTATTAAATCATACTTTACTGAAGATGAAGGTACTTTTTTGTTATCTTAAATACAAACATACATGAGTTGTTACGAATATAATAATATACAACAAGAAACCAGAACCGGATTTTGGCGTTCCTATTATTTAATATTTTTAAATAATAATTAATTAAGTTGATTTCTACTCTATTTAAATTATAATCCAAGCCCATACTTTTTAATGTGAATATTTACCAAGTATTTAAAGTAAATAAAATAATTTTTTCAATTAAAACCTTCCTCGTAAAAAATATATGATTTTTTAGGATCAATGCGCCTATAATCCGGCTCGTATAAATCAATGACTACTACTTACAAAATATCAAAGTTAAAAGAACGAATATTATAACTGTAATTACGAAGCCAAACACGGCGTACCAATGATAACTCATTGGAGACAATGGAAAATAAGGACCACTAAAAAGGTTTGAAGTTCAGTATAATAAAAATCAAATTCAAAATAATTGTAGTATCAACATAACAGTGAAGATGCGGGTGATCCACTCAACGTAGAATTATTTACAAAATTTACAGACTGAAAAGTGACAGTGGCATTGGCAATCGCCGGGCAATTGTCCGTCGAAAGTGGTTTCGTAACGGCAGGTATGCGCACAATCAAGGCGCCACCCACAACCCACGTCATTATAACGCATGATAAACAAAAACTAGAAAAAACAATCTAAAAAAGAAACAACAAACAAATTATAATGCAATATCGTGCTTAAAAATTAAAAATTACTGGATTTTTTTTTTACATTGGAATTTGCTTGAGGACATAAAATTCCGATGAGAAATAAAAAGAAAGTCGGTCCACTGGATACCATTTGAAACGAATTTGTCGCCTAATCAAAATGATTTAAATATTTAGTCAGCTATTTTACTATATAGATAATTATTTGAATAAATCACCTGGTTGAGGGTTGGAAAGATTTCGCCAATTTGCACACCCCCAACGGTTACCAAGCCAAACACGACCACTAATAAAATTGATAATAAAAAATCACTTAAAAAATGTAAACAAAAAGTTAGGGGTCATAAACAGTAGCCTACTATTTTAACAATTATTATTACTACGAAATTTCCGGTTGCCAATTTTCATAAACAAGTTTTGCTTAAACAGTAATTTACAAGTATAAATTATTAGCTGGAGTGTCCATGCTTTGCTGTGGCTTATGAAAATAAGTTTATTCTATTAAATTTTAGATTTGCTATAGTAGCTAAACTAACATATGACTGAATAAAGATAATGAAAAACATTTACCACTAATTTTTGACATCAACGTTAAACGCTGGCTATTTAAGCCTGGTAAAATAGGCCGTAAAATCCCATCAATAAACACCGCCGCAAACGCATTCAACATGGAGGAATATGTGCTAAAATTATTAAAATGAGAATTCCTGTATTATAGAACTCAAAAATTATAATTCAAAAATTGCCTTAAAAATGCGCATACAACCGCAGCGAAGTAAAACCCCGTCATTCCAGGGATGTCTTGAAATATCTCACTCACGTAGTAGCTAGAGATCTGCAAACTTAATTCTACTTAATAAAACGATCATCGTTTTATATTGCAAGTTTACCTGATTGACGCTTTTAACAGCGCCTGATTTTACTGGGTCGCACATATAGTAATAGGAATACATGAAGAGTCCGTAGCAGCAGGTTGCGGTGGTGGCAATTGTACACAACCCGATGCCCCAATTTGAAGCTCTAATGAACGGACAAATTGCAAATGCGTATACAACAAAAATAATTTTATGGAAAACAAAGCCTATCTAATTTAAATTATTCAACTTTCCAAAATCTTAAAGTTAAATATATTTTGAATTTTGCAAACTGAATTTTTTGTCGTTGCCGTTACCATTTCAGATTTGAACCACGCCAAATGTTAAACTAAATATCTCATTACTTTTGAGCTTGTTGGACTGATGGTGAGGCCAATAGTCGTTGCTGACATTGTTGACCCAATATTTTATTTTGCAGAATAAATAATGTGTGGAAGATCTCTGTCCAAAAAGTATATCTCGTTCGAGGATCAAAATCAAAACTATTTGTACAATTATTAATATAAGAAAATAAACAATATTTTTTCTTCGTTTGGGTTTGAAATATTTACTTGAAGAACTCCAGCCTATGTCCATCCCAGTTCCTTTGCCAAACAGTGGCCAAACCAGCGCTCACTATGACTGACCTAATAAAAACTGCTAGAATCGCCACTATCATAACCAACGCCTGAACAGAGTCCGCCAAAATAATCCCTCTCATTCCTCCCTAATAAGTGGAACGAGAACTGGTTGCGATGACCAATCTTAAAATGACTTTAAATGGGTCAACTTACAATAGCGGAGTATGTGATGACCACCGAAGAAATGATAGCTACATAAGCCCACGTACTTAGAGCTGAAACTACATTGAAAAATCTTTTTTTATTTTTATAAAATTTGTAAACGAATATTAGAAGCTAGACCGGATTTAGCCACCGTAAACACAATACTATGGAAACTAAAAAATCTTAATTTAAACTTCGAAACTGTTCAATCATTGAGTGGGAATGGTTCTTTGTCAAATGAAAAATACTAATTGTTAAAAATTAATAAAGTCGTTATTTTTTGAAATTTAATTTTTCCTGTATACGTTTTCCATAATATTATTTTGCCACCGAGCTAGTGCTGCTATTGCTAAACTCACAAAACATCATTGTAAAACCTGCAAAAAACTGTATGTACTCTATGAAAGAAAATCCAAACAAGTAAACTTTGTTCCTCTTCCGCCGAAATTATTCCCACTTTTTATTGAAAATATCAAATTTTCGTTCATTCAAAAAAAAAAATTAATTTTAAAATAATACCGGTATTCGAAAACTCTCAAATCATATAAGATAAAATTTCTCAAAAATATCAAATACAATCCAACTGAAGAATCATATTTCTCCAATTTTTGTAATAAATACTTGTTACGATTTAGCTACAATCCGGCCCTGACTAATCAGAATGCTTTCAGAAAAGTACCTGCACTCATAGCCAATGAAACGGTGTACAAATAAACACTGGCCATTCCAAGCTATATATTATATTAAATAAATTATTAAAATTCAAATAGTTTCGTACATGAACCTCTTAATATTCAAGTTCCATTCTGAAAAATTTAAGGACAAAGACAGAAAAGAATTGGATTTAATCCAAAATTCTTTTTCGGATAGAGACCTTAACCTCTATGGCCACTTCCTGAGTGTGCCACTGAGTATGCCACCTTTTTCAATAGCTCTAACTAGGAGCAATTTTAAAATAAAAGTAACGGGGTTCATGCACGACGCCGCATAATAATAAAATTATTATAAATGAAAATTATTGCCGTATATAAATTAATATGCAAGTACTACTTACAGTTTGAAAAAGAGAGATAACAATGACCACGCGAGAAAGAAGGGAATTAAACCGCAGTTCCAAAAACTATTTCCCATCAAAGTTATAATTAAATTTAATACTCCGTATTTTTTAATTAATAAATACCGTATTACCTTATAGATATTTGGAGTATTTAGTTGGTGAATGATCGGAATAAAAAGCTTATTTGCCACTAAATTGACAAATATAGTTAGGAGTAATCCTAGGAGTATTTGAGTCCCAAATAGATAAATTTCATTGGGAAAAGCAATCAAGGTTCCGGTCGATGTATAAGTGGCGAAATACGACAAAATTATCGGCACAATGTGAATTGAGCGACTGGCTAAAAAATACTCGTAAAAAGTACTTTGTTTTTTAGTTTGGGAAAAATATAGCCCGACTCCGACGGAAATAACGCAGCAAACGCCGATAATGACGTAATCGACGACCGAGAGAAAAAGAGGAGCCATCTTCACTGGACTTTACGACGCAACAACTGATACTGAAATGAAACGCGTTTAAGTTTCAATTTTCAGATAATAAAATTGGCTATAATAATGATTGGTGAACGCTGATTTAATGCAGGATTTCCTCAAAGCGCCTGTTGCGTCCCGCGCGACGAAACATTGAAGTTTATGAAATGGAAAAAAAATAAAACAAGGTCGCTGTGGTGGCTAAACTTACATTAAAATAAATAAAAATAGCCAAAACTTGAAAATAATCCCTAATCTTAAAATTATAAAGTAACATATATGTATAAACATTTATTTTTATCGGTTAAGTAATTTATTTTAATGTTTTAAATACAGTATTGTAAGGCATTGTTTTCAAAAACTTAGCGTTGAGCACATGCGTTCCTTAATTTCCGGCCATGAGTATCTCAACATACTGTACTTTGAACTGTGTTATTAAAATCTTTAAAATAACAAAACCCAATTGTCCGTGTGTAATCCCCGTCCCCTTTTCACCTTTCAATGGCGCGGGGGATACAAATATAATAAAAAATATTAATCTTACTTATTAGAAAGGAAGTACTGTAGTGGAAAACTATTTGATTTGTTAATTATTATTTTCTGTACGAGTACATGTATTTTGCGTCAGCTGAAAACCTAGGTTGGGTCGCATTAAGCAGTTCTGCAGAAATACACAAATTACTAGCATGGTGCCATCCTGGGGCACCACTACCGGTTGAAACATATGTGTAGTTGTAAATTTCTATTACAAATTATAAGATCTTATGATGTAAATTAACCGGTGGAAATAAAATATTAAATCCTAAATCCTAGCACTTAATACAAACGTACAGTAATAATAATATTTTCTTTATCATATTATTACATGTCACAAATAATAAAACAATCAATTGAAAACAAAACCGTATTACAGTATTAGATTAAGAGTATTATCGGGTGTCTAAAATGAAACTATCCAACTTAGTACGCCTATTAATAAAAAAAAAACTAACAAAACTAACAATTTAAAACTGGTCCCAATTTACAGAGAAACTCATACCACAAAAGAATTTTTTAACTTCAATTAGTATAAAAATTCAAAAAATTACTTTTCACAATAAATACCAGTAAGTAAATAAAAGTACAATAGAGTTTCGTTTATCCGACTTGCGCTTATCCGATTATCCGTATTATCCAACGTCTAAAAATAATTGAAATTTGAAGAAAGCCTTCAAGAAAAGAGTCTCAGCCTTTTCCTGAATTTTGTTTTGGAACTGAGAGCCAATGTGATGAGTTATTCAGTTAATTTTTTCTGTTTTGTTGTAAAACAAGATAACAATGTAAAATCATAACATAGTTTGGCATTAAATAGGCATTTTCTTAACACCTCCTTATTATCCGACATTTTCGCTAATCCGGCATACTGCTCTCCCGTTTAGGTCAGAAATTATTGAGACTCTACCGTAGTGCTCAAAATAATTCAAAAATATTGTGTTTCTGTTACCAGCAAAGCAAGTTAGTTAGCAACATGTTTTTCTGTTAGTTTCATCTCAACTTCATTTTGCTGAAGATTTTTATCTTGTTCATCGTATACGTCACTTAAATTTTCCTCCAACGTCGATTCATTTTTAGATGCCATCTCTTCACATTTTCGGGTATTAAATCATACTTCACTGAATGTGAAAGCACTTTTTGATCATCTTAAACAAGAAATTACAGGAGTTATTGGTCTAATTAAACTTACAAAGACCTAGAGCCGGACTTTGACACTTTGGCAAAAAAAATAATAAGAAGATAAGCATTGACTTATTTTGAAGAAAAAAAAAAATAACAAAAATTTGAAAAATTTCTTGCTATTTACAAGAAAATTTTAAATTGTCAAAATTTAAGGTTTCCGTACAATATTTGTGCTTCAGTTTTTATGTGCCGCAATTCTGTAAAACTTTAAAAATCACCCAATAAAAAAAGCTGTCCCCAACCAGACTTTGGCTGCGTAAATTAATGACCAAGGTGTCTACAATCCGGCTCTCAGCTATAACTAAAACTTACAAAATATCAAAACCAAAACGGCAAATATTATGACTGTAATTATGAAGCCAAACGCGGCGTACCAATGAAAACTCATCGAGGACAGTGGAAAATAAGGCGCTCTAAAAGATTTTTAAAATATAATAAAATAAAATTTAAATTATTAATGTTAACTTAACAGTGACGATGAGGGTGTTCCACTCAAAGTCGAATTATTCAAAATCTTCGCGGATTGAAAAGTGATAGTGACATTGGCAATCGCCGGGCAATTGTCTATCGAAAGTGGTTTAGTGATGGCAGGTATGCGCATAATACACGCTCCACCCACAACCCACATCATGATAACGCATGATAAACAAAAACTAGAGAAAACCATCTAAAAAATAAAAATAAATTCAAGGTTTCACGTAAATTTTTTTTATAAAAATCATACTGGTCGTTTCTTTTTACTTTGGAATTTGCTTGGGGACATAAAATTCCGATTAGAAATAAAAAGAGCAAAGGCCCACTGGTCACCATTTGAAAAGAATTACTCGCCTAAAAACCATCCATTTAAAACTGAGTCAATTAAAACTTTTTTTATAGTGCATTTATGTATTTAAATAACGAACCTGCACAAGGGTTGGAAAAACATCGCCCATTTGCACACCAGCAATAGTAAGCAAACCAAACACGATCACTAGCAAAATGCAATAAAATTCGTAAAGTCAGGACTCGTACATAACCATAGATCGTCATTTGCAATAAGTGTTTAAAACGAAAGTTAAACGTACAAGATACTGGAGTTATCCTTTTTTAAAAACTTAAACTGCATTACAAAACATTAAAACTTTTAAACTGTTTTTTTTAACATTTAGAAAAAAAACAAATTTGTTTAAAATTATAACTTCAAATGGCAGGTAAAAATCAAAAAAAAAAAGTTTTCCTTGCCATTTATTGTATAGCTAAATTCGCTATTCTGTACTGTACAAACTCATCGCTGAAATAAAAATGTAAACATTTACCGCTTATTTTCGCAATCAACGTTAACCTATGATTTTTCAAACGTGGTAGAATTGGTTGCAAAATTCCATCAATAAACACCGCCGCGAACGAATTCAACAGGGAGGAATATGTGCTATAATATTATCTTAAAATTAATTATAAAACTTACAAATTGCAATTCAAAAATTGCCTTAAAAATGCGCACACAACCGCAGCGAAGTAAAACCCTGTCATTCCCGGTATGTCATAAAATATTTCACTCACGTAGTAGCTAAAGATCTAGAAGTATAACTCTAATTATTAAACCAATCACTACTACGTAGCAAGTTTACCTGATTGGCGCTTTTAACAGCGCCTGATTTTACTGGGTCGCACAAATAGTAATAAGAATACATGAAGAGACCATAGAGACAGGTCGTGGTGGTGGCAATTATACACAACGCGATTCCCCAATTAGATGCTCTAATTAACAAAATACATAAATTTCAAAATTGAACTTATTGTAGAAAAAATGGAAAATTAGGTTGTATTACAGTTACACTACTGTATAATAATATTTAAGTCTAATACGTCAAACTAAATTACATTTTGGAGTTTACTGAAATGTTCGACTTTTTATAATTTAATCTTTAATTTCAGTTATTTAAGCTTTTGCCATGTTGACTCTTAAGTATTTATAATTTTTTTTTAGGATCTCTCAAAAATTTTGAACTAGGATTTTTGAAAAACGTTTGGAAGACTGTCTATTTGATGTTTAAGACTTTCAAAATTTTACCTAAACAAAATGTTTATTACTTTTGAGCTTGTTCGACAGTTGATGAGGCCAATAAACGTTGCTGACATTGTTGACCCAATATTTTACTTTGCAAAATGTAAACTGCGTTGGCGATCTCTGTCCAAACCGTATATCGTGTTCGGGGATCAACATCAAAACTATTCAAATAACCAATTGGATAAAATAAAAAAATTTTGGGGTTTTAAAGTAGCGTATTTACTTAAAGAATTCCAGTCTATATCCATCCCAGTTCCTCTGCCAAACGGTGGGCCAATTGGCGCTCACTACGATTGACCGGACAAAAACTGATAGAATCGCAATTAGCATAACCAACCCCTGAACAGAATCGGCTAAAATGATTCCTCTCATTCCTCCCTAATAAGTACAAAAACATTCAGGTTTATCACGACTTCAAATAGGCCAACTTACAATAGCCGAGTATGTGATGACCACAGAAGAAATGATACCGACATATGCCCACGTACTCAAAGCTGAAACTATATTAAAAAGCTTTTAATTAACATTCCCGGAAGCTGGACCGGATTTAGCCATTGTAAGCGCAAACCAAATGACTGAAAAAAGTCAACAAACCCAAAATTTTCAAAATCAGAAAACTAAATCCCAAGAAGTGACAAGTCTAAACTGAAATATTTCATCATTAACCAAAAGCAAAGTTATTTAGGTATTGGCTAATATCCGGCCATGATAATTAAAAAAACCCTTTAAAATAAAAGTACCTGCACTCATGGACAATGAAACGGTGTACAAGTAAACACTAGCCGTGCCAAGCTATAAATATTACCGTATTTAAATAATTATACTAATTACGAGTATGATAATTACGTGCCCATGAACCTCGTAACCCTCACCAATTAAACTAATTTACAAACTAAGATTTAATTTAATAATTTCACTCTAAAAAAAGTTTAGTATAATGCCATATTTTTGATGGTGCTTACTCAAAATATTTTTAAAAAAATAAAGATTACGGGGATGCCACAAAATTATAAACACAAATTATGTGTGTTATATAATTTAAATATACAGTACAACACTTACAGTTTGAAATAGAGAGATGACAATTACCACGCGAGAAAGAACGGAATTAAAACGCAATTCCAAAAACTATTCCCAGATAATTAAAAAAATATATACAGTACACGAATGTTAAATGTAAACATTGTTTTTTTTTTAAATTACTTTATAAATATTTGGAGTATTCAATTGATGAATGACTGGAATAAAAAGTCGACTTGCCACGAAGTTGCTAAACACGGCCATAAATACTCCTGGGATTAGCTGGGTTCCGAATAAATAAACTTCGTTAGGATAAGCAATCAATGTTGAAGTCGATATGTAGGTGGCAAAAAATGATAGAATGATCGGTACAATATGAACTGACCGACTGGCTAAAAAATACTCAAAAAAACTACTTTGTTTTTTAATTTGGGAAAAATATAGCCCGGCTCCGACAGAAACACCGCAGCAAACTCCGATGATGACATAATCGATGACCGAGAGAAAAAGAAGAACCATCTTTATCGCACCCGTCGCGACAACAATTTATACTAAAAGTTTGATTGCGTTATAAACTTATAAGTTAAAATGTGAAAGGTTTAATTATTGAATACAACTAATTTATTTATTATCCCTGTCAATTCTTTTGCGCTCAATTTCAAATAAAAATAAAATAAAGCACGTTTAGTTTTAAATTCCCACACATTAAAATTGATTACAATTATTATTTGTAACCGCTTCTTTAATGTACTGTAGCATTTCCTCAGTGGAGCTATATGAACTTCGTTTATTACATTGTAGGACGACGATAAACTTAATAATTATTCGTTTTAGCTTGTATTAATTTACCACAAAATGAAAACGCTGTTTAATAGCTATTTAAAAGCTGTTTAATAGCCCCGGGAACCACGCAAAAAGAGCATCGTTCTTCCGCAAAAAAACGTCCAAAGTTTTTTTATTTATTCGTTTTCTTTCGACAATAAAATAGATAAAAAGTATAATAATTGTTTTTTAAAAAGTTATTTTTGAGTTTTGTAAGCTCGGTACCTTTACGCACACAATCTCTGCAGTCTCATTATTCATTCGGTTTACAAGGAACTAACAAGAGTACCAACCTCATTATTGTTGTAATAGAAAATGTTCACTAGAAGCACTAAAAATTTAATTGTAAAGATTTTTAATTCAAATTGCACAACATTTGATGTTTTGAACAGAAAAATGTGTTTTATTAAAAACATTTTTGGATTTTCACAAGCACGGCAATTGCTAAGAATTTTGTTTTTGGGATTATAAAAGTGAGAGAAAAAGAGAGAGAAGTGAACGTATACGATCATTTTTTCCCCAGGAGCGTCATAATACATTCTGTACGCCGCTGTATTAATGATAGTAATTTAAATACAGTATTAATAATACTTGTACAAATACTTTACAGCAATAAAAAAAATTTGTCAATTAGAGCTTTTTGATCGATGAATTATGATAGAAAGATTTTCATAGAAAGCGACGTCAGCCATGCATAACTTAACAATAAAGTTAATATAAAGTTAAGATCTGATTTTGATTGGCAGCCGGCAGCATTTTCCGAACGACTAATGATGTTCAATTGCAAGGTTTCACTTTCGCAGAGGAAAAAAAAGGAGGTTTATATCTATTTATTTCTAATGTCATAATACGTGTCAGTGTGTCACGCCTAAAAATGATTTGAAAGTTAACATCATTATACAGTAATAGCAAAACCATAGGAAGGGGTTCAAAATTATACCAAAAATGGAAAACGTTAATCGTCCTTTGGCCATTTGTCAACTTCCTACACCCCCTTCCCCAATCATTTTTAAATGGCTTCCCACTTGATAATGATGTCTGCAAATACACTGAAATATAATTAGTAACCGTATTTAATAAATTGTTGGGTTTTTTTTGATACTGGTATATTAAAAAGCTATAATATTATTAAGTTAATAGGGAAAATGGTACGACGATTAAATTTAAATAGTTTAACCATTATAATAAACTCGTAAATTGGCAATAAATTTTGCACTTGGAATAGTAGATGCCAAGGATGTGTTCATTTTAGCTCTATTGTTTTTTGCTCTAAGGTTTAAAACTTTATTAATACTGTATACAGTACTGTATTATAAATGTGTTTTGAATAGTGACTCATTTAAATTGCTGGAATAACTTTGCAATGTCAGGTTAGAGTACATTTATTTTACAGATATTTAAGTGTTCCCGAATTGCTCTGGGTTAAAAAGCTATTCAACAGTTATCAAACATTGAGCATCGGGTACACAGAGATTTTTTGATTACTGTACAGTACTCGAAAATCCGAATAATTTGGCCGAGTAATCAAATTAATTTTTTTTTAAAAAAAATCGATTTTTAACACTTTTAAAGTAAATATTCCATACTTTTAGAGCTACTTTAAGAAACTTTGAAGTACTGTTTTTACAATATTAATATTTTCAATGTGTGAAATTAATTGAACTGGTCAAGTGATTTTTCAAACTTAAAACAATTATTAAAAAGAAATGCATCAAATAAATCGCTTACATTGACTCACAAAGCAACTTTTGTGACTTAAAAACTATTTTTTCGAAAGGTCAAATTTAAAAATTATAAAAACCATGAAATTTGTTTTACAATATACTCACAGAGTATTTTTGCCATAATCATTTCTTGCCTTAGACAGTTTGTCCTGACTTCTCGTCACCAATCTACTTCAAAGCTTATTAATTATATTCCCGCACAATCAAATTGTGTTTGCCGCACTGCGCAGACGCAATAAACTTTTATGTTTTGTATAGTACTACTGTTTAATTCATTAATTTTATAATACCCGGCAGTTTTTTTTTCTTTTTAAAGTTTGATTGGTTAAAATGAATGAAATAGGATTTTAAATTTAGCATTTTGGAGCTTGAAACGCCGTTTTTCTAAAACAAAACATTCTCACAATTTTCGAACGTTCAAATTTTCGATTTGTATACAGTGACGGATTAATACGAGAGAGTGAAGGAATAGTCGCCACTTTCACTTTTCTCTTAACTATCAACAGAAATCTGTATAAAAACTATATCAATTTTTAAAAATTTAAAAGAATTTGTAATTAATTTTACACAATATGTTTTGAAACATAAAGGAGCGAGTGTTATTATAAGCTATAATATGATAGAATCACTTCAGATTCAGAATAATAATTTAAAAAAAAGTACGGTAAGGAGAAATTGTTCAAATAATTTTTTTAGAATGTGCACCAGGGTAGTTCCCGGTAGCTAAAAAATACTCGAGTATCGGCTATTAAAAACTTGAGTAATTTCAAAATACTGCCTTGCGTATTATTTCTGGCGAGAGAAAATTCCGTTCTTATAAAGGCAAAATGTATAAGCTTCCATTGAAGAGATGATACCTTCAAAATTAAATGTTTAAAAAAGTACGGTAATGAGATGCTATAAAGTTATTTTAATGTTAACTATTAATTACAATAAAAATAATTCAATAAATGAAAAAATATTGAGATAATATTAAAATAAATTCAACAGTAATTATTACGGTATACAAATAGCATGTATAAATAG
This sequence comes from Polydesmus angustus, assembly GCA_034698085.1. NCBI lineage: Eukaryota > Metazoa > Arthropoda > Diplopoda > Polydesmida > Polydesmidae > Polydesmus > Polydesmus angustus. Next base: position 6,115 of record JAQGAY010000711.1, on the reverse strand, counting down.
AATGGTATGGTAGACAGCTGCTTATTGTTTAGTTTGTCAAAAATGAAATTCAAAATTAACAAAAAAAAGTATGTGCATTTATTTTATCTAATAATGTTTTTCAGCAAAGCCTCTGCTTTTAATACGCGACGCCATTGTGATAGTCTTTTTCCAGCTTTCCTATCAATTCCGGGTTTAGGAGTTCAATACAAAGGCAATTACATTAACTTTGATTAATATTTTCAGTTCAGTTTTCAGGTTAATGTGTATTCTAAATTAAAAAAATTTGTCTTAAAAACATAAACAAATTTTCAGTAAAACAAATCTGAAAACATTAATCATAATATTAAAAATCAGTAAAAGTAAAAAAAATAATATTATAATTAAGATCGCAATGATCAAAATCTACGAAAAATAAATAAAATAATATTCAAAGATAAAATTTTGAAATTCATTGAATAATTTTAAATTAATAGTAGCCCACACTATGCATGCACGAGTATAATACTGGTATAATAAAATAGCCGCCATTTCCACATTTTGATTAAAAAATAAAAAATTTATCAATTAAAATTTACAACTTTCCATGTTTTCCCCAATGAAAATTTACCAGCAATTATTCCAACCGCATTATCGCAGTTAGAGATAACTGCACAACTTGATTTTTTTTTTTTATTATTTTTTTTAAATGGCAGTAAAATAAAGCAATTATATTTCAGATGTTAAAAATGAGGTAAAAGTTGATTTCACTCCTCTACCGCCGGATTCATACGAAATACCAACACCTAGTGACAGATAAACCATCTCTAATAATAACACTGTAATAATTACAGAAAATCTAAATACAGTACATAAATAAATTTGACAATTTTAAATTTTATGTCATTTGAAATACAGTTTTTCCGCAACTTCATTGACTCGTAACTTTCTGATACTGTACAGTACCAAAAATGATTTTCCCATCTTTTACTACGTCATAATTTGGCACTTTACAACAATTATTAAATTACATACTTTATTTCAACTATAAAACAATGCTATTTTTGAAAGTTCTGGCCAAACCTTTTACAGTATCTCCTCAACAAAAAACCTTCATAAGCTAAGTGACTAAAACGTAAAACTAAGCTAACCATTCGTCAAAATTTGTAATAATTTCTGTATAATTTCGCAACACTTAATAATATTACTGTATTCGTCATAAGTTTGACTTATTGCGCCACATGAACAGATCTCTTAGATCAACCGGTAGAGGGTGCCAACAGTATTAAAATCTTTCGTTGCCCGGAACAAAATCTTCGGTAACCATGCAGAAGGTCATCCCTATCAATAACAATTTTTAGAGGGAAATTATATTTCTCCGATTATCGTTCATTTATCATAAAAGATGGCAAATTTTGCGCAGAAATTATCTTATTTGTAATTCATAATAATATTTTTACCATTAAAACTCAATTAATTTTACCTTAAAATCAATAGTAAATATATAAGCAAACAGTACGTACGCCAGCACTTTAAAAGCATCAATTATAAAAGTCAATACATGTACATATATAACCAAGCACGAAATAAATTTATACTTAATTAGTGCTAATTATGCTTTCTGGAAACGACAAAACTGTCTTTTTTAACAAAAAAAAATTCGATTTTCCTTTGTCGACGTTAGACAATGATTAATTTCCTATGCAAAAAAAAAAATCTTTTCAACCGCAAAAATAAACAAACAGGCAATTAAAGCGTTGGCTCACAAACAATTTTTGCTCGCAGCCCAAACATTTACTTATTCATGTTTGAAAAATAAACAGTTTTAAGAGTAATTTTTTTAAATAATTGCTCTCATTTCCCTCTAATTAAATAAATAAAAAAAGGGGGGGGGGACATACTTTTTATTTATGTGACAATTTCCAAGTTAATTTAAATTTAACTAACATAATAATAAAACTAAAATCAAGTAGGCTAAAAATAATATACCGGAATATAATTCAATAACAAAAAAAATAAGTACCGGCATATAAAGCTTTTCAATTTAAAAAAAAACAATTTCATTAATGATTCATTCACGTCATGTGACTGGACTAATTACATGTATTATGATTGCTAGCTCTAACGTTGGTTCGCGACTCAAAGTATGACAGCCTCTCTAGAACTCCGACAGGAACTTGGCTGCCAGCCTCTCTCGTAGATTTACACATCGCTTTCGGATTTGCAGCAAATCTTGCGAGGGAAGCGGCCAGATTTGACGAGGATGTTGAGAGTGAGCGAGGGGTTTGCTCCGGAGCTGTAGCGAGTGAGAGTGAGAGAGCGGAGAGTGATCGAGAGAGTTAATGAGTGGAAAGATGCGACAGATGCTGAGAGATGGGAGTCCTAACAACAAGCACAACAAATGGCTTCTCCTCTGCGTTGGATTAATCGCGACCAAGGGTTGAAAAGTGCGCGAAATAGCAACGATAACCTCAGGTAAGCGCATTGCTTTCATTTAACAAAAAAGTAAAACGGCTACAATGCGGCATTTGTAGCGACGAATCAAATAGCCATAAAATTGTCGGTCAAATCAAAAGAGGAGGAAGGATAGGAAAAAAAATCTCGGTTTGCGTTAGCCAAATATTCTAAGCCTCGTTTTTTTATATTAATTCCATCAATAGAAAGCAACTGCTTCCATGTATCATAAAAATAAAAAAAAGCCATGGCGGTACTGTATTATAGTGAAGCGGGAGACACAGGGTATTTATAACCTTGTTTTTTTTTTTTTTTTTTCAAACACGAATAGCGTGCGCCAGAGAGTGGGAGAGAGACGGAGAGTGAGAGAGAAAGGGGAACGCACATTAAGTCTGAATGAGATAGACCGGCGACAACTTGGTTCAATAATAATACAGGCGCATCCTCTCTTTCTCTCTCAATTACGTCATCCTCTCTCTCTCTCTCTCGTCCATCATTCACTTAATTATTGAGCCAAAATGTTTTATAGTTACCGGTATTCAAAAGCTTACATTATATTTTTTTTTCATTTCGGTTTAAAATCAATTATCGTGGAATTACAGTTGCAAAATAATGGTTTTATTTTGATCGACTCATCTAGATATTAAAAAAGTGCTTTGAATTTTAAAACTGTATTACGGTATTTTATTATTCTTTCCGGCAATTTTTTTTTTTTTAAAATTACATTTCGTTTCCATAGCAACCCACGCCACTTGATGCTTTTTTTAAAGTGAAATACCGACTGAGAAATTATGGGTTTTGGAAATTGAAATTTAGTTTAAAAAGATTTAGCCTATTTTTTTTACTTTTTCCGGTTCGAATTTTTTTTTTTTTTTTTTTTTTTTTAATACGAAAGCATAATTAAAGCGATTCAAAAAGCTTTTAGGCTGAAGATACAATGTCGCAATAACAAATTTAATATATTTCCCGTATAATTTTAAAAACATTTTTAGTAATCAATAATCCAATTGAATACTGTACAGAAAATAAATCCGCAAAAACGTTTGAATACAGTAGCAATTTTTAAAAAAAATTTTTTTAAAAATAAAATGGGACAATATAATTGAAGATGATCATTTTAAAAAAGGGAGAGCAAAAAACCACAGGTTTTTCCAATTTTTTAAGCAATTTTACTTTCGAGTTACATTTTTTGATAATAACGAGTTAAGCCCTGCAATTGACCGGAATCTCGTCGGTAAGATTCAATTTCTTATGAATCATATTTTGATCTTTTAAGTCTAAGATAATATAGCCCCTCAAAATCGTTTCAAAGATCTATTTTCAAGCAAAATAAATAGCTTAAGCCTAAACCATTCGAAATACTAAAATATGCAAAGAAATTTGTAGATGCTCTTTTTTTTTGTAATGACCGAGTCGATCAATTAAATACATTTCTAGTTCTGTTTGATTGTCTGCGAATAACGCTAAAGAACGCCCAGGTGTATAGGGACAGCGGGGAATAATGTTGGTCACGAAATCCAATGTTCAATAAATAACATGCGGTACGTAAATTTATCGTTGGCTAAAGTAGAAAACCGCATAATTTTTAAATTTAACAAGAGAGCCAAAAATAATTTTTTTAATCAAAATTAGTCCCAGAGATGGAGAAGGAACAAATAATTACATAATAAATTAACGAATAGTAACATAATTAAAAAAATTGTTACAAAATATGGACACTGTTAAATGCCAGTGGTGCGAACAAAATTTTAAAAATATTCCTGAATATACTCTCTTGTAAAACTGGCACGGAGGTGGAAGGAATGTTATTGACGGCTATTAATTTAATAATAATGTAATGGCACTTACAATTATTTTTATCCAAGGAGATATAATTTCTCAAAACCAAACGAACGAAGCATAATGTGCAGGGCGTTCGTAAATGAGTATCCCAGTTTTGTGAGGCTATATTTTATTAAATAAATGTCATAAACAGTTCCAATAAAAACACCTGTTTTTTATACATTCTCTAATTTTATTTGCTAATTTAAAAATGCTAAATGCTGCACAGGTTAAAAAAATGCAAAAAGTTAATTTCCCATAGAAGCGTATCAGCGATTCAACATAATCACGATCTACTGAGTTGATCGCTGTTGTTATTTGATTTTTTGACTCCAATAAGTTTGGAAAGTTAACAAACTGCTGATTTTATCAAGTGCAGCTATAGTCCTGTGGCAGCAATTGGAATCTTAAAAAGAGCATGTATAAAAAAAAGTATTTTTATTAGAACTGTTTATGACATTTAATTAATAAAATATAGCCTCACGAAACTGGGATACATGTACTCATTTACGAACGCAATAAAAGTGAACAGTTAGTCAACATTCATGCATTTTTATTGTACTGTATAATACTCGCTAGTGCCTATTGAGCGTTCATTAACAATAGAAATAACTACGGTATAATATTATAGAAAATATTAAACAAATAAAATTGAAACAAAAAAAATTACAGTACACTGTGTTCAAACACATATGACGTCGAGCCACATGTTCACAGATGTTAACTCTTTTAAAAAATAATACGCAAGGTGAAATAGTCACTCGTGTGATATAAGTTACTGTTTTGCACTGTAACTGTTACAACGATCTTTCTAGCTTTATTTCTTTCGCAATCAAAAAAAAAAAAAAAAAAAAACCGCGACAATTTCGCATCCGCGCGTTATTTTAACGCCAATTTTTTCAAAGACCAACGATAATAACTTCGAGGGACTACACTATTTCCATTACATGCAATTCAAATACGGTAAATAACTATCTTTTATATTATACAAGTATATTGTTTTCAACATGTCAATTAAATGTGTACAGTCGAGATCGGGCCAAACACTTTGCTTGGCTACGTTGCGCGTAGATTTAATCATCTTTTTGTTTTTCATTGTCGACCATTGGTGATGGATTGCACAACAGCATGCATATAATTATTTTGGCGCAGCTAAAAATTAATAATAATAAAAAAACGTTGATGACTGAGTACATAATTAGCATTAATAATAAACGCAATTAATTATTAAAAAGTCTAGTCCTCAACGCTTCACTGAATAATTTAGTGCCATATCTACTGCCTGGCGAAACTTAGCAAATTTAGAAAAATGAATAAGTCTGTCAAATTTTAACGAAAATGCATTATTTTTTTTATACACGTTTTTATTTTTATCGACATCTTACTTTTAATAATAAAAAACAACATCTGGCATATGACTTCCTCCACTGAGTAGGCAAGTGTTAACGCGCTCAACGTAATTTCCATTAACTCTATGGCAGATGTCGGCAATGACGATTTCAGTTTTCAATTATGGAATACGTGGTTTATTGACATACACCTGTGACTTTGCATCACTCCACAAAAAAATTTTTTTTGCAATGTGTGAGGTTACAGGATCTGGCAGGAGATCTCCAGTGCCCTGTTTCATAAAACTTACAGGCGCGACAATATTATTATGAGTCTTTATGACAATTGCTACAAATCGACAAGTGCTACCGTAGTCAACAATTGTAAAATCCAACACATTTCCGTTTCATAAACATTTTCATTTCAAAGTTTTTATGAAACAGAATTTCGATGATTATTTTACAATTATTGTCAACTTGTCAACGTTTATGAAACATACGCCCCAATATCCAGCCAGACATCTGCCAAAGAGTTACTGGAAATTTCGATGAGC
>JAQGAY010000710.1:0-21317 GCA_034698085.1 Polydesmus angustus | reverse complement strand
ATGCGAAGAGGTCAGGACGAACCGTGGGCCGACTTTGAATGCCGTGTTATCAATCAGGCTTTACAGCTGAAGGTCGATGATGATGAAAAACGGAATTCACGCCGCGACCACTTGATTCTGATGCAGTGCATTGTGGGCGCTAATTCAGAAAAAATTCAAAAAATTCTACTTCGCGATAAAGAGTTAACCGTAGCGAAAATGGGAGCTGCGATAAGAGAGTGGGAAATCAGTCGTAAAACCAAATTTTCAGACGACCCTCCCATCATCAAGACGGAGCCTGTGGACGCCGTATCGGTAAAGAAGACGACGTCCAGGAAGACATTCCACTCAACACCATCAGATAACTCAGAGCAGACCGACAAAACCTGTTTCAAGTGTGGAGAAGGTTGGCATCAGAAAAACACCCGATGCCCTGCATTCAACGCTGTATGTCACAATTGCAACAGGGTGGGACACTATGCTAAAGTTTGCCGAAACAAGAAACAGCACCCGACGATGTCCAGTGAGAAGAAGAAAGAAACAGTGAGTAATATTACTTCAGTGTTTACTTCACCAAGTTATTGGGTTCCTTCGGACGACGACGAAGTTGTGTTTTCGGTCGGGTCAAGCAGACGTCGTACTGCTCAATTAAAAGTGAACGGTATACCGGTCAAATTCATTATAGACACCGGGTCTTCGCGTTCGATTATTTCAAAAGAAATTTTCAATCAGCTAGACGCCGTCTCATTCAGAACATCGAACACAGTACTATTCAGTTACTGTGAGATCTGCCTACTGCCATTCTTGGGTGAGGTCCAAGCTACAGTCGAGTTCAACCAAGTTAAGTTGAAAACAAAGTTTCTGGTAATCCAAGGGGACTACCATCCACTACTGTGCGGAGATGATGCTGAGTCACTGGGACTAATTTATTTTGCTTGTGCAACAATTGCTCAACCAGTACCCAGTACCAGTGAAGATAAGACTACCATCCGCCAACCAATTTTTCAAGCTGTATAAATTGGACGCCCTACAAGATAAGCCATGGGACGCCCCTCCACAAACGGACGCCCCTCCACAAACAAACAACCATCCGCAGAGGGACATCCGATCTTTTCATCAACACATGAACAATCGGGACGCCGTCAAGATTTGTGAGATTCATTATTTAAGTGTTGGGGGGATGTGGTAGCGAGCGATCAATATTATAATTTAGGTAAATTATAATTATGTAAATTAGGTTTAATTTCAATAGCTCAATCGAGAAAGATCATTTATTGTTTAATGACTCATTGATTTAAGTTCAAATATGCGATGACTCATTCATTATGTAAATATTTCAATCGATAGAAATGAAATCTCATTTCTATCTAAAGGGTAAGAGTTCAATGTATTAATATCAAGCGGATATAAATAGAGCACATTTCATTATGTTAGTCAGTTATCACCTGACGATTGTACCTGTAAGACGTTACAAGTTGTAACAAGTATATTTTATGTTCTAGCTAATAAAAGTGTTAAACATTCAATCAGACTACCGTCTGTTTTCTATTCCTATTCCGGACGCCGTACCAACCAGTACTACGTCCAAGCAGTCGGCGGAGTCTACCAGACGTCCCTCCGAGTTATTCCTATTTGGGACGACATCCCTAATAGAACCACTTCTACCGGACGGCGTCCAGCAGTACTCCGAGTCTTAGTACACAGTACTGAAGACTACGTCTGAACCAGTTTAACATAGACGGTCGTCCGAAACAATATTCGGAGACATAGTCCTAAAGTGGACTACGTCCAATAGACGACCGGCCAACTCGAACACACCACCACATACCGGTATTAAAAATGTTCTGCTTTTTTGACCATTGCGAAAGTGAGAGCTCGGAGGCATTCGGCCTTTTAACCTAAACCCATCATTTGCTAAGTGAAGCGCTCGTGCCATTCGACAAGAGCAAAAATTTATCGCAACGCATCTGCCCTACCTCTAGGTGATTCCTAATATTTTTACGTATTCAAAAAAGAAGAAAGAAAAAAAAAAAAAAAAGGATAGGAAAAAAAAAAAAGGTCAAAACATTTTCCACCAACGTCTTTAATTATTTGTGGTTATTTTATGAAAAATTGTTCGCCTCATTCTTCTTCTGTCCCGAAACTCCCTCGCTTCCGGCGCTCTACTTTGGATTAGACAACAGTCATTTCTTACCACAGTACGTAGATTTCAGCACACCCACTACTCTCCATGCTCCCCACCATCTCCATCTCATTCACCCACCCACTAACAACTTGCAAATTTAGATTAAATTTCTTTCATTGCGTAATTATACGCTCCTTTCCTCGCCGTGTTTTTTCTTCCACCTGTCTCTACGCAACATAGACAGTCCGGCGGCAATTCCAACTACTTTTCCGCCAGCGGGCAAATTTTCCCATTCGTCGAGAATCCCAAATAACGTCTTTCTCATTTTTTTTAAGAACTCTTCTCAAAACGGATGAGACGTCATTAATTGATTATTTGAAAACGACGGGTAAATTTAAAAAAAAAAAAAATGAATTTGTTTACGTTGACTCACGAAAATGGCGAAGAAATATCCAAGGAGACATCATCAATCGGGAAAATGACAAAAAACTATGAACTCGCTAATCTTATAATCTTATTTTGTCTGATTAATTGAAAAGCTATCCTTCATTTTATAACATTTTAATAATGTTAATAGAGATTATTATTTTTTACTACCGGTACTAAAATTACTAAAAAAAAAAATTGTAAGTAATTTTATTCTTTAAATATGAAAAATGAAATCAAGGAAATGCAATTTAATAATAATTAATTGCAGGCGTAACAACATGCATATATTATAAATTTGACATGATCAACGATTCTGTATAATTTCTTAAATAAATGTGAGATTAATATTAATTATTATTATTCTCTCATTTATAAGAAATTAAACGTAATACTGATAATATTAGAGAAGTTTGCGGTTAAGCTTTATTCCTGGTTTCTATGGTTAATTCCACTTCTTATGTCGTCAGAGTTTAAATTTTTATGCTTATTTTAAAAATTACAAATTTAATTAATTATTCCGAAAGCTGTACGGAGTAAGTAATTGATTAGAACATACAAATCTTTTCATACAATTCACCATTTAAATTAATTATAATAACGTCAAAAATATAAAACCAACAAGCTAAAAAGCTTAACCGTAAACTTTCTATTATCTTCATATTTAAATTAAACTTAACACTTTTTATTTCATTTCTTATATAATTTCCTTTAAAATTATTTCATTGTAAAGAAAACAGGGTAAAAAAATTGACCATGTACTTCCGGCACCTACAGCATTTTTTTTTTTCCTCCTTCTTTATTTGGACGAGAACTTTGAGCGCCAACTTTTAACTTTATACTCTCCTTTCAAATTAATCTTTTTGCGATAGAACGTGTATTATTTAAAAAAAAAAAATTTTTATTGAATTTAAATTTTTATCTATTTGATAAGCCTTCTAATTATTAGCAAATTTCTAATCAAATGTTGATTTATTACTTAAGATTTATTATCTCGCCCAAGAAAATTTTTCCGAGAAAACCCCAATAATAATAATTAATTAATATTCTCGCAGGATCTCTTAGAAATGAGTGTATGAGCATAAATAAAACAGGTATGACGTGATGCTAAAACATCGGTCTTATTTTCTTCGCACGCTCGAAATAAAAAATATATACGTGGTCAGAAGGTGGACACCGAATGGTAAAACAGAAATACCAAAACAAAACAAATTAAAATTTTAAATGTGCACTTAGCCTAAGGAAACGTAAGTCGAATAATTTAAATTATAACCTCGTCGGCCTATGTATCTACACAATCACGTGAAATAACTAAGTTCAGTTCATATCTGTCAAAATAATTACCCCGGGTAAACGAACAAAAAAAATCAAGTAACATCTAAAAAAAAAAAGCAACCGACGAAATATTTTTAAAAAAAACCCCATATTAATTCAGAAATACTGTAAAATAATATTAATATTAAATAAAAATAAGAAAAATGTATTCTTACCAAGATTTCCTGTCTAGACTGCGCATGTGCTTGCTGGCACCCACGTGAGTTAGATTTTACAGTTAAATTCAATACAATTGTTCATTATTTATTACCGCCTCTTTTTTTAAAATCTGTATGAATTATTTTTTGTGTAATTTCGATGAATAATTAATAATATTGACAATAAATGTAGATTTTCTGCGGCGGTTGATTAGCGAGCGGGAGGTGGCTGTTGTTTACGGACGTACCGCCAAAATGAGCGAATTCCCCGCCGGAGAAGCCAACGTGAGCCGCGTGGATGTTTCTACGGTCGTCGGGTTTAACTTCGCTCTTTAATCCAACCAACTAAAATCACATCGCCGAAATAATTCGAGATACAATAATCACTTAGTTACGTAATTACGTGACAATTGGTTTGTGCACCGATAATCGACTTTTTCTCGTATTTTTTTTTAAGTCTGCGAACTAGATAGGAAAAACCGCGGCACTTTTCCTTCCGATTTAACGATAACGTTAGCTCTATTCAATTTAGAGGGGGAGGTTTTTTTTTAAATATTTTTTGGTTTGATCGCTAGAGGGAGCGTGCAACAGAGAGAGAATGAGAGAAATAGAAGAGAGAGAGGGCGTTGCCTATTTTAAGTCTGTACACACCGTCTACAAAATCGTTACTACAGTTTCACCGGTAGAAGATGAAAAAAAAAAAAAAAGCGCGTTAAAATTAATAAAATAAACATATAATTTTGTTTTAATTAGAAAAAATTTCAGGCTTTTTTAAAAAAAAAAAATATTTAGCTAATAAGAATTAATTAAAAAATTAGGATATGATAAACCTAACTTCCTAAGTATGGATAAACGTCTGTACACACCGTCTACAAAATCGTTACAACTACTTCAACGGTAGAAGATGACAAAAAAAGCGTGTTAAAATTAATAAAGTAAATATATAATTTTTTTTTAATTAAAAAAATTTAAAGTTTTTTTTTTAAAAAAATATTTAGCTAATAAGATTTAGCTAAAAAAATTAGGATAATGATAAACCTATAACTATGAATAAACTACTTAGTGTACTTTTTCGACGCTGTATAAATTTAATTATAACAGTAGGCCTATGTATTAATTAATAAAAATAAACAATTAAAAATTTCCTAAACGATAATTAATGGTAAAAATCGTACGATTTATTAAATTTATTATTATTATTTTTTTTAATTTTGTGAAATATTCTTTCTTTGTTCAACTAAGTGAAAGATGGAGAGAAAAAAAAAACCACCGATGGTAGAAAATGTTAAGAAAATAAAAGAAATAGTATCACGCTGAGTTTTGCGAAAGAATTGTTGATTTGCGCATGCGTATACGTGAAATAGCCGTGGGCCAAATGTACGTTTGTGCCAAGCCGACAAATAAAAGATGCCCGCAGTCATTTATTTCTCTACTGCAGTAAAAATAATAATAAAAAAATCAGCTCGCAGCATACAATACGTAAACGCAGTCTCGTTCATCCGTAGAATAATTATTATTCAAAAGATAGCTGGAGGCGAAATAAGCTTTGTTCAAAATTCGAATTATTAAACTACAATCATTAGACATGCGTTGGCTAAATAGCAAAAATAACGAAGATAAAAAATAAAAATAAAAAAAAAAAGTTTGACTTTTTAAAATTCACAAACTAACTCCAATTGTCCTCATCTCTCTCTCTCTTATTTTTCTTCAAAAGAGTTTTGGAGCGGAGCCTGCAAGGTAAATCGTGAATCGCCCGCAGACTCAAATATATATATTTTTTTTAAAATAAAAAAAAAATGATGAATGGGGTGGAAGGGAGAAAACAAATCACCCATCAACCCCCTCAAGGTACAAATACCAAACCAGACTCCTTAAACTTCTTTCCAACATCTATTTTGTCATTTTGTTCGATCTATAACGATTCAGCGTGGGTCAGTTTAACCGTGATCTCGCATCAAAATAGTATTAAATTTCGAGTAGAAAAAAAAGGAGAAAAAAAATACGACTACCTACATGTATTATATTTGCAAAATGTTCTCTGTGGGATTAGTATCATTATAAACCATTGTTTTGTAATTCGTGCTCGTGCATTAAATTATCAAATTTTAAAACAATATTTTTTTTCCCTTCATAAGATGCAATCAATCGGTTACTCGCAATCCATTAGTTAATTATAATAGATTGTCGTTACCAACGCTCAAAATTCTCAAAAAAAAAAAAAAAAACCCATTCAAATTGTCAATATTAGTTCTAAAAATAACAGTGAATTTTCTATGAAAAGACCTTTTGTAGGGAAAAAAATTGTTATTGAAATGTAATTCTATAGAACAATCAGTGAAATACTATTAAACATTTTCTTATACAGTACGAGTAAATCTTTCCATTTCTTAAAATATTTTATTGTGTGAAATATTATTTTTAATATTGCAATATATTATGTTGATTTAACAAAATTCGATTAGTTTCCGCATTTTTAATTTTTTTAACCCCCCCCCCCCCCCGCTTTTTTAGATGGAAACAAAAGTAATTAATTACCAAATTTGAAACTTTTAATCAAACAACTTTTAATTATTAATTATCGTACCGGTACTTAATATGTTTTATAAGTCGTGGAAACTCTATCTTAATTTTTAATAAAAATGTGATCACAATTCAGTAAAATTTGTAAATAACCTACAATCTGCACAACATTTGAAAGCGATAAATGAATTCGCAAAAAACTGATTTCTTCCATAATACGGCTATTATAATAATTATACAATAATAGGCGCCCATTTATGGTAACCATTATTTTTACATTAGATTTTATTTTTAGATACAGTAATTATCTAGACCTTCGCACCTTTTTAGATGATTTTTTTCACTGTTTTTAAAAGAAAATAATTAAGTTCACGCTATAAATTACATTAAATTCAGTTCCCAGTATTTAGACGAAATTTAAAAACTTAAGTCATTAAATTTGGTTCAATATTGAAAAAATCATGTAAAAAAAAGATAATGTTAATTCTAATTTTTTGACGTTATAGATGAGGTTAGCGTTTTTTTTTTCCTGACGCAAAAATAGAGACTTTTCTAATATAAAGGGAAATCCGTAATTATTGCGAAGGTACTCCCAAAAAAAAAAAAAATCACACGAGATAAAGCTAAATCAAAGGACGTTATAACCAAGCTTAACTGTAAACAAAATTTGGCACATCTCTGATTTTGAAGTTCGGAGTGATACCGTAATGCAATGATTTGCCCCGTAGATCTCATTAAAACTTTCTTCGGAAACCAAAAAGAAAAATGTATCAAAAAGAAATTGTTGGAAAAGAAAAGAAAAACTGAGGCACTACTTATCGAAAAACTTTTTAATCTTTCTTACCGTTTAATGACGTCACACTTAATATTCCAGTTAATATTTACATTAAGAAAAGCTATAACGGATTTAGGAAGGTAGATAGGTATGAGAAAAGATGCAAAAATACAAGGAGGGGGAGAAATAGGAGAAGAAAAAAAAAAGCCAATTTTATTTTTGCTTGAAACGATCTTTAGAGCATATAAGTAGAAAATGCTATATAGGAGAGTTTGTAATGTGTGCTGCGCTATAGTAGAGCTGCAACCTACGAATATACACTTTGGAAATATGCTGATAGGCATTTAAAAAAAAAAAAAAAAACGAAAGAGAATGTACACAAAGTAAATGGCAAAAGATGAGCAAATGAAAGAGATGAGGACGTAAAAATAAAAAAAAATAAAGAATTAGAAGATGAAAATACGACAAAATTTTCTTTTTTCTTTCTTTCTTTGAGGAGAAAAGGAAGGAAGGAGTCAAAAATGTCTCCAAGTAAGTTGTGCTTCTTTTTGCTTTTGCGCAGAACAATCTTTTCGGAAAACAAGCCCACAGGGTATATATCAACTTCTAGGTATAGCAAATTATCTTCTATGTATATGCACACAGCTATTATGTTGTTGTCTTCATTTGAAGGCCTGCAGCTCTCTTTCGACGTAGTTTTTTTTTTTTTTTTTTAAGGAAAAGTGCATATTCATTTTTCTTCCACCTTCGAAAAAACAACCGCCAGCAATTGAACGGGGGAAGAAAAAAAATTTGTGCTTAATATAAAATGAAGGAAGATGAAGAGAATTTTCATTTACTTAACTCTTAAAAAATTTAAAAAATAAAAATTTTTAGTGCGCATGCTCTAACGCGTTATCATTAGCATTCATATTGTGTTTTGGAGAGAGTGAGAGAAATAAGTGCTAGGTAAACTTTTTTCCTTAAGACTAAACATCCCTGACATTTTATCCAGGACTTTTCTATTATAGCGGATTTTATCGTCCATAAATTATATCGTTTAAAATTGACTAATATAGAGGATTCTCATTATTAAAAAATAAGAATAAAATAAATAGCCTACAATTTTATTGATATAGGCCTACAGTACAGATAATAGATTTAGGCAATGTGATTTAAATCTAAATCAGAAAAAAATTGATTAATTTAACTCCAATACCATAAAACTTCGATGATCCAAACTTTTCAATAATAAATGTTGTACTCAGAAAATCTGGGCTGAACTTATTTTTGTTTTTCTTACCATGTTTCTCGTGTCTCCATGAGACTCGAGTGTTAATAATTACGTTACATCTGACAAATAAGCCTTATATTGCTCATAATGGTACCGTATAATAATTATTATTCTTTTGTTCAATACATGACATGCTTCACTAGATTTTCTTCTTGTATAAAATAAAACATATAAGTTTTTTTGTTTAATTCTTTTATTACTTCACAATTTTTGAAAAACTTTTTAAAACTTAGCTGACTATACAAAATTGCAATCGGTTATCCGTCAGATTTAAGGTAAAAATCTACACGGTGTTCGTAAAAAAGTGCTTCCAACTGAATTAGTATCAAATAATCTAAATATTTCGAAGATTTCATTGCTTCGTCTCTGCCCCTGTACATTAGTTACATTGGCGCACTTCTTCAATATCCTAGATTGAAAATAGGTAGACTACAAAATATGAGGTGTGACACAAAAAAAGCCTTAGAAACCAAAAGAACAAAACAGAATGCAGGGACAATTTCCATTAAGCTGTATTCAATGCAACGCAAAGCGAGTTTATAATGCGTTTTGGTGCGTGTGTTGCGGTCGAAAGAAACTAGAACAATTGCAAAAAAGTCATTAAAGATTTTCCTTGTGTGTTTGGAATAGTTAAGATTATTAAAAGAATTCAGTTGGGTGCGCACTTTTTTACAGACACCGTGTATCAAATGGCAGTTCTCATAAGGCAGTTTTAGTTCAACGACTGTTGTCGTCGTCGGGCAGTCTTAATGAACAGTATTTTTTGAAGTTGAAGCGCTTCTCCGCGTAAAGCATCTACTTGAGCTTGCAGATAAGCATTTTCCTTCTCAAGCATATTGGCTCGAATGGCCACTATATCTTCCCGGCTCTTTCTCGCGTCTCGAGATTTTTTGGCTGCTGCATTGTTTCGTTTTCGTCTTTCGAAGTAACGCTCATCTTTCTTATCATCCGGAATCGGTTTCTTTTCGCTTCGTGTTCTCCTACTGCTGCTATTGCCAATAGCTTTGGATAACATTAGAGCTGGAGGAGAAAAAAAGGTATTATAATATTATCATTATTGACCAAAGAAAATATCTCTAGTACAAATTCAATAAACTCCAGTCAAATCGACCATATACTCTTTGCCACGTGACTTCGAACTACAAACATTTTACAAAGGGGGCGTACCTCGGATGAGGGATTACTTTTTGTTTATTACCGGTTAGATCGATTCAGTTGATTCATTCTCCGTGTCAAATAAAGATTTAAAAATTATTAATGGCGGTCTATTATGATATTTCATTAGCTCATTAATAATTCACTAAACCATTTGTGGGTTAGTTATCGGGTCACGCAAAGATAATGACGATTTTTAGTTTCGCTGAGAAAATCGAAAGTACCGAAATAAAAACATGGCAACTAAAAACAAAATTAAACGTTGTCAAGTTATTTTTTTCTATCTTCAAAAAGGAAATTGAGCCTGTTGTTTTATAATTAATGAAACTTGATCCAAATTCACGTGTAGTAACTAGTAAGGACCGCTAGTAATGTTTAAGCAAATCCCAATTTTTAAAAATTTTAAATAAATAAAACAAAATTAAAATTGATATACATCACCGGTAACAAAATTATTACCATAGTGTTCACTAAAAATATCAAAAACTAAATTTACCAAATACAGTATATAATTATTTAGTTTATTTTAGTACAGTATAATTATAAAGTACTAACTTTCACTGAACCCCGATCCGAGAATTGCTGCTGAGGTATTAAACGGAGAAGTGGAGTTTGGCACACTGATGTCTGGGTCAGAGTCCTCATTGTCCAACCCGGATTCAGAAGGTGGTCTTTGAATATAATATTGGTCGTACATTCGACCGTAAGCATCCGTGGGGGGCAATCGCGGATGGCCCATTGCACCTATGATAGACATTGCGTTAATCCCCGAACAATCAACCTCAGGGTTCCAACTCTCCGAATTCCTTGGACTGCCTGAGAAAGAAATAACGTTTATTAATAATAATAATTAGAAGAGCATTTGAAATTCATTAGCCATCGATTACCACAAAACGGTAACATTGACGATAGATAATAATCCACATTTTGAGTAAAAATATTGCACCGTTGAAACCAATTCATTTTCAATTTATTCCTTTAATTAGCAACATTCAACAGCGAATTGTGTTCAATTAGTGTTATTCTACGACTATGAAAAAAATTAAAGTGGCTCAAGAGAAATCATAAAGGTCCGAATCGATACTTTTATTTTGAAAATGAATGGGTTTGAGCACGGACAAAACTCCGCCCACTTCTTTATAAATTATTTTTACTACATTTCTATTTGTTATGCTTTGTCAACAAGTAGAGATTAATTATTACAAATGACAGCTAAATCAATTGATCACATTTCGTGCAGACAGATTCGAATAGTGAATTGAATAGATTTTACCGTACCAGGTGACGTAGGCAACAATCCCTTATCAGATTTTCCTTCTAAGTTTTCACTTCCGGTAAGAGTATCATCATCATCCTCATCAGATTGACAAATTTCGCTTTTCACTAAATTTACGGCTTCATCTTCGTCTTCAAAGCTTTCATCATAATTTGACATTTCTACGCATAATAAAATCAATAAAAATAATAAGAACATTTTTTGGATAAAATAATTATTTTAACTTTGAAATACAGTACTTTAAACACATATTGTAGCACATGTCATGCGCAGTATTTTGTTTTCCGAAGGTCACTAACACTTGAACAATTGCCAAAAGAGATTTTGAAATAGGGGAAAAGGGTAAAGCAATTGAATAGAAGCGAAAGATGGGGAAAAATCGCCCAGTTAGGGTTTAGCAATAAAATAGGTCAAAATTTCTCTTCAAGTTTGGTTTCTATTTGAAGGGTCAACTCTAAAAGCAATAATAATGCGATACTGTATATGCAAACATTTATAATTTGTTACTTTAAAAACGTATGATATTGTATTGTTAATCGGCATTTTTTGGTTATTTATTTTATCCCAGGATAGAATAACAGCTTAATTAAAAATAAATTGAACATCCAAAACCATTTTAACGAGTAAATTAAAAAAAAAAAAAGTTTACTGTAGTCTATGTACGGTAGATTCACAATTAAAGTTTTGGTTTACAGTGTGAAATAATACAAATGGTATCTTTAAGCACAATTTAGGCCTTACCGGGTACATTGCAAATACAGTATGTACATCGTTTTTAACCGGTCCAAGCTATTAAAATACATGTACAAACTAAAAACAAAAGTGCAAAAGTGAATGTGTAAAATAAGTACAGCAGTTTTCTAAAACGTTAATTAAATACACAAGTCTTAATTTTTCAATACATGTATTAAATTTTTCTTCTTTTCCTTAATAATTATAATACTAGCCAGTTGGAAGAAATCCTAGCTATCGCCAGCATTTAATTTGGTTTCTTCGTTATACCCGGATCTAATGCGTTATTAATAAAATGGGTATGTAAAATTAAAAATGAGCTGATCAGAAGACTAGCCTTTCTCCCGAAATTATATGAATGCAATATCGGATTAATTAATGGGGTTTACTTTTTATCAACATATAATTTTAATGTGTACTGGAAAGATTTTTGTTAATACAATGTAACGAAAAACAATAAAAGGCTTGAGACACGATTAAAAATTACCTTTTTCGTCATCTGACATTTTCGTTTTACTCTGGTGTTCTAAAAAAGCAACATAACGTTGAAATTTGTTTGAAACCTTCTTTTCTTCTTTTTCTTCGATATTCATTTGATTCGGTTACGTGTAGGCTACTTCCCGGTC
Organism: Polydesmus angustus; assembly: GCA_034698085.1. Lineage (NCBI taxonomy): Eukaryota > Metazoa > Arthropoda > Diplopoda > Polydesmida > Polydesmidae > Polydesmus > Polydesmus angustus. The sequence goes on along the minus strand of JAQGAY010000710.1, from coordinate 8,958 downwards.
AAATAATATTTTCAATAATTTTCCGGTATATTACAATTTCAACGCGAACGAGAAATTGAACAAATGCGAGCGACCGATACCGCTCGGACCGGCCAAAGCTTTCTGTCGCAATGACGAATCTGGTCCTTTGACCGCAACTATTCTATGCACTAAAGATTGTATTCCAAAAATAAAAGGATTTAAATATGTCAAGGGTGCCAACTGCCCTTTAAATCCCACCTCTTTTTCCACACAGTCGTGCAGGTCCAAAGAAAACTTTGACCTCAATTCCAGTCAAACGGTCGTTAACATGACTAAAATACTGTTTTAGAAGATTTCCCAATAATTAAAGTATAGCACAGCATCACCGAAAAAAAATATACCGTACCGTAGCTTTGTTACTTTAACCGGTAACAATATTTTTATAACTATCGTAACGTTACATTGTGTCTTAAACTACGATGCAATTTGTATAAAAATGTCGGAAATAATTTTGTAAGTTTAAAATACTGTATTAGTAAATGAGATTTTTTCAATAAAACCCAAATTGTGATTTAAGAGTAGTTTTTAATATGGCCGGGGGCGTAGTGGACGCACATACTGTACCTCCTATCAGTTACAGAATTTTATCTACCTCCCAACTCGGATTATACCGTGTTTGTCCAAAAAATATGACCTCTCCCAATAATAAGCCTTATTCAAAAAATGAGTGTACAGTACAGTATTTCTCCACAAGGTATATAATAATTATCGTTTATAATTATTTTCTAAGGCAGGTTTTATTTAATCTTTTATGGTTAAAATCCAGAAAACCTGTAAAAAGATTTAAAACCAGCCAAATGTGATTTTTTTCAAATTAACTGCAGCAAGTACTGATACACCCAAGCAATAACCCAAAACAATGAACCGGTATTGCATAAAAAGAGTCCAAAAATAAAATTTGTCGCATATTTGTTCAACTGTTTCAACTTAATGAAAGCTGTAGAAAATTATGTATTTATATTTTACAATAATATTGTAAATTTAGCCTTTTATACATTAATAAATGTAAAAAAAATTTAATTTTAAAAAATGTTTCAGTAGTGTTACGAGATAATCTATTACGCAAGACCTAGCTGGTCCTATTGCGCTTTTTCAAATAAAAAAATATTTTTGGAAAATACGGTACTAGTCTCAGTAATTGAAAAATATGCGCTGAGCTTGAGAGGTGCAAAATGTATTTTTCAGAAACATTTTACTACTTTTTGCCAAAAAAAAAATTAAAAAACTTTGTCCCCCAATTTCGCTACGCCAATTAAACCGACCAGGAGCTCCGGCGATTATAATCATTACAATTTACAAGAAATTTCTTTTTTGGTCTTTGTCGATGTACAATGAATGTACTGCACTTATTTTAATTTTTGTAAAAAAAAAGTCGCTTTCCCTTCCCAAAATTTTAAGTCAATAAATCGTCGCTATTTATTTTCTCTAGGCCTAAGTAGCCACCTGACGCAGGCATTGTAAGCTGCACGAGTCAACATTTTAAATTTCTGCAGCTGAAAACTTGTGCTGACGCATTATGTACCGCAGTAGCTGCAACAAGATACAGAATACTACACTATAACTACCTAGCAACGCTAACAGGATGTGAATTAAAATGATGTACATTAACCATGAATTGTATGTATTTTAAAATAACCATACTTCTCTGTTCAACATAAAAAAATTACAGTATTGTTTACAATGTACAGTATGAAATTCAATTCAAATATTTAAATCATATGTACAGTATGATTAACTAAAAGTTACTAAATGGGTTTTTATTCATAACGTCAATATTTATTCAACACTATTAACAGCTTTATCAATAAAAAATTCACGGTATTACCAGATTTTACTCTGATGAAATTTAAACGGAAATACAGTAATTATATTGTGGCGTCAAAAATATGATCACCGTGCTGTAATTAAAAACATTAACAAAAACAAATTAACGTTGTACTACCAGTGCAAAACATGCCCGTGATCTTAGCTGAGAAATCATGAAATTCAATTAATACTGCATTTAATAAACATATCGTCGAAAACAATTAAAAATAAATCATTTGAATAACAAAAAAAGTTAACACAAAAGTAACGACAATCTACCTACCTTTCTTCATCAGGTATTGAACGCCATAACAGACATAAACAATGTATTTATACATAGGCGGTAAAAAAATAATTTAATTTACCAGATTCCACAGCCTTCAAATTTATTTTTCATCACTTATTCATTTCTAAATGATGCAAAACAAGACGGTGCAGTACGATATTATAGAGCCCCTTCAACAATTTCGCGAGGCAGCTGGTAAATAGACAATTTTTTTTGATCAATAATTGTGAAACATCGCAAAAATAAAATTTAGTAGGAGGAAACAAGTTCAATATTAGCCTATTTACCTTAAAAAATGTTTTAAAATTTTTTGTATGCATGTTTGAAAGTAGTTTTTTAATTCAAGGCTTAAATAAAGTTAACTGCAACGTCCGCCTTAATTAAATGACCCTTATTATAAATTATTTACCTTATATCGGTGGTGCTTGAAGCGTCGCAATTCTAGACATGAAGCGTGGTGCTGTACGTGGTTGCATTTCTGGACATTGTAGCATCATGTTCCTTTATTGCATCTAATCTACAAAAATAAAATACTATTTAAATACCGAAATAATAATAATCAACAGAAAATTAAAATCAATTTAATAAAAATCGACAGCAAAAATAAGCATTTTAAGAACTTGTTGGATTAATTTCAAAAGATTAACATTAATTTCACATTTTAACTGTTAATAATGTAGTTCTGTAAATATAATTACGTTATTTAATCATAATTATTACGAATAATAGTTAAAAGTTCATAATAATAGTGTTATTGGTAGAAAATTTGATACATTGATACGCTTGTTATATTAATAACTTATTCATAACTGTATATTAAATACCAGTTTAAGATATCAATGCGATTTATATGGTAATCGAGATTTATTATAACGTGCATTTAGTTGTTTACAGGTTACCATAGTAACGTATCATGCAAATCTTTAATATTAAAAATTATTTATAAAATTCTTTTTATTTTGCATAAAGATATTAAAAGATCGTGTTATTAAACAACAAATAACGTTGAAATATTCTAAATACCATTTTCAAAAACGGTCATTAATACGGATTGAAATCGCAAAAGAGATCAATACGCAACTGTACCTTCAAATTTAATTTTCATCTTTGAGAGAATTTACACAATCCATAACTAGCAATTTCAGTAATCTGTAAGAACCGCAATTAATTGAAACCAGAAAAATTAAATACAGTAGTTTTTTTGATACTTACTCTGGATCACCGGATAATTTTGCCACTTCTAACATATATTTATTACATTCAATTTTTTGCTCTTTTTCAATCTCCAAACTCCTCAACTGATTATTTTTTTCATCCAAAAGCTTTTTCCTCAAAAATTCTTCTTTTTTCAATTGAAATTCTTCTCGCAGAAGAGCCAGTTTCTGCTCTTCTATAACGGCTCTCCTTTCGTACGTCAGCGCAATCCTATCCTGATCGTTCCTCATAAAACTCTGATTAGGATCAGTTGTATCCGCTGTGGCCTCTGTAGAATCTATTCGAAATTTTTTATGTATCGATTCAACGCCTATATCATTTTCGGAAATGGATCCTTCAAATTGTCCTTCTCGCTCGTCACCGATCTCTATATTATCGCAACTGCGATCGCCGCTGTGATCACTACTGTGATCCGCCATCTCATACTCTATGAGAATCTGTGAAGGATCTCTTCTTCCCAAAACTGACTCTAATATGTCAAACTGTGGACACCTTTCAATTAACATATCTGGAAATAACAAATGTAGATTAATATTTGTATTCCAACCGCTACCCAAAAGCAAAACAGTAGGCAAAAAAAAATATTTACCCGTATTTACTGGCATATAAGACGCCTTCGCATAGAAGGCGCACCTCTAACTTTCAAAATTAAAAAATAAAAAAAACAATGCCTTCTATCATAAAACACCCTCGATTATAAGACGCCCTCTTTCCTCAGATAAATTAAAACAGTTTAAAAAGTGCGTCTTATACGCCAGTAAATACTGCAATACTTTTACAGTATAAAAATTAACTGGAATGATAGCATTATGAATCGTTCGTTTTGATAGCGCACCTTTTTAATATCATAGAGTACAAATAAAAACGAGTCTAATCCATAGCTAACAAAATTATATTGAAATCGCGTCAATTTTATTTTTGTTATGTTCTAATGGAGTTTAAATTGCAGGTCTCAAGCCAGTTCAATGATAACCCCCGAGTCTTATTTTATGAGTCGTAATAAAATAGAACTCACAACCAGCGTTGCTCACAACTACTTACTGTAAATATTCTTACCATGTAAAACCCTATCTCCGAAGGCATCTAATATCCCGTGTCCGTTTTCTCGTCTCCATCCACAAGCTATTACGTAAGATTTGTGTATGGTGTCCCATTTATTCGCAACTTGGATAAACGATAAATCGTTCCATTTATAATAATCCATTAAATTTTTTATGAACGAGTTCCTAGGCTGAAATTGATTACAGCAATTAAAGTGGGTCACCACTTATTTAATTTCATTCATAACCATCTTTAAACCGCATTCTTACCACAATTTTACCATTGCATTTGACTACGTACTCAGCAATTGCAGTGACTTCGATCGGAGCCCACAATTTTTTGGGTTGTTTGTCTTGTCTTTCCTTATTTTTACCACGATATCGCCTCATCATAGTTTGGCACTGCTGGTTCATAGTTTCCATATTTAATAATAATTATTATGCTTCAATATTACCTGGTAGTTTACGGCGTTTAACTAAAAAAAATTACATTTCGAATATTATTCCTTCGCTGACAAACGTTATAAAAATAGAATACTAGACAAACAACATATTTTCTATTAATAATCTAAACGTATTCCGCCAATGACTACGAACTTAAGGGCTTGTGGAAAATTATGGAGGGAGCCGCAGCAAACATCAGTTAAAGTCTATACGTTATTCGTAACTCTCGTGATGTTTGTCTCTCCTATTAGTTTGCGCTTACAAAATTATTTCTGCTCATACATTCAGGAAAAATAAGCGAAAAACATACTAGTGCTCCATCCATTTACTCTTAATATGTGCAGTGCCATCTAGCGATCGCTCACTATATTGACGCGAAAACACCTGTCAAACTTTAATGTCAATAGAAAGTTCCAAGGACACTGCATGAATGCATGTTTAAGTTATAATAAAAAAAATCGGTATTATTTTAACGGCAGTGATATTTTAACGCGAATAAAATAGATTTGTTAAGGTTGAATAATTGACTGTGAAAATTTCAAAAGGAAGGTGCTATTAATTCCTCTTTCGACATTTTTCAAAAACAAGGGTTAGAGCACGTGGACGTATTAACCTCAATTATTTTATTATTGATAAATTTTTATTTTTTCTTCCCTTTTAGACATAATTTTAACAAATAACAATGATCGCCTTCATTACTCTCTTGTGCGAGTTTGTTAAGACGTTCGGGAGGAAATACCGGTAAAGACGAATTCATAATTTAAGGTAAGAATATTTTTTTTCCATTGAAATAAGTTTTAAGATGAAGTAACAGGTGTCCAAGATATTTTTATTCAATTTCAGTTTGTTACAAAAAATAATTTATCAAGGTTAAAGATACTAATTTTGAGCCATTTTACGGAGAAAATTATAAAAGTTTTGTCAGGATATTTTTTTTCTGTACGGTAAATAAATAATAAAAGAGGAAATACAAAATTCGCGTTTTTTTCCTTTAAATTTCTATAACATTTTATCCTTTAGTAACAATTAGTGTAACGATGTAACAAACAAACAATGTAATAATGAATCAAACAATGTTATTAACATTTTATGCGATCAATATTAATGTGGTCTGTAGAAAACTTCTAATCGATATTTCAAATAATAGGCAACGCCTACTCCATGAACGCAGCAACATTTTTCAATCAATTTGTCCAACAACAGTTTTCATTATTTGCAACATGCATATCTATTTACAAAATTTTTCCGTATTTAAAGGTCCGTATAAAAAAACACGATTTTTTTTATAATTTTATTTTTTAAGAAAAATTAAAGTTACCGGTATACTGAAAAAACTTTGAGTTTCTTTGTAAAATGGAGCAAAATTGGAATATTGACACTTGTTAGATTATTTTTTTTTATTACAAACTGAAATTGGTAAACATTATCTCGACCACCCTGCAACGTTTTTTAAATTTATACTGGCGTGCCCGTGTCACTATTAATACCGGTACATAAATTATTGGTACAAACTGTGAAATCGGACATGATACTATCCGCGTGTAATGGCGTAGTGTCATCTTTCGATTTAATTATATTTAAGCAGCAATTAACGCGACATGCGTTAACAATTGATTTTAACGTCTCTTTTTTTACGAAATAAACGATAAAAATGACGATTCCTTGCGCACTCGTTAACAAAGTGGAAATAAACCAAGTTTTAAAGTTTTGGGTGTCAAAAGCGTTGAGACTGAAACAAACGACGTTCACGATCCACACTAAGCTCATCACGCAAAATAGTTTAATAGCCACTTTGAATCTGAAAATTCAAATATATAAATGAGAATTAAATAATAAACCAAAGTTGAAATTCTTACGTTTGATTTCTCTTTCGGTGGTTTACTATCCCGGATTCTTTTCTCCCGTAACGCACGATGTATAAAGTAAGAATAAAAAAGATTAAATTAATCAACATTAGAAATCCAAGCGGAGCGTAGAAAAATAGCGCTGTCGATTCTTTGTTATTAAACCAACAAAAGGAATTAATTTGCGGGTGAAGTGCCATAATATTGCTTGGCATCGGCGATAAATCAATAGCTAAAGTGATGATAGTCAATAGAAGAGCCATTCCCCAAGCGTAAATATTATAACGTAAAAACCGATTTTTATTGCTAAATATATTCCGACAGATGGATAACGCTTTGCAAGGATAAGGTAAAGTTTGAAATTTACCGAAAGATATTAAAGAATCGTAGGCGATGATGTTTAGCCAAAAAAATATCCCCATGTAAGAATAATATAAACAAATAAACATGAAATAGCAAGTGACGACGTTGTATGCTTCGACGTAACGCTTGATAACTGTGCAAATGTACATAACGATGAGACAAATGATGTGAAACAGAAGAGCTTTGGTGTGATAGTTTGATAAATAAAATTTAATTTTGATTATTATGGTGGTAATTAAACACGCGGTCGAAACGATATTGAAGCCGAGACAAACAATGTACATGTCGTTAACGACAGGTGAAACATAAGTATCTTCTTCATCCAAACATACAATCAACGAGCCGTATTTGTCAATGTAATAGTTGTCTAAAGAGTACTCTTTATTTAGAAATTTGATACTGACCATTAAATCGGAATTGGTTTGGTAATAATACGGTTCCCATTTTATTCTAAATGGACAATTGAGATATTGAATGCTCATTGGAATACAAACGCGCGTGACGTTATCCGTGACGAATGAATAACTAGGATTTTGTATGGTGAAATTCGCTTCGGGAATAAACATAGATCCGGAATCGGTGAGAACGTATTCGTGAGAAAAAAGGGAAATGTAATGACACCGTGGTTGAGAATAGGAATAAAAGGACGAATTAATATTTTGAGCACACGTAAGAGCAGTACCATTGCCATCTATGTAATAGTCACCGAAATATGCGGTGAAATTATCGCCGGGAATCACTAACTCAGTTCCGTTTTTAATAATATAATTTCCGAATTTTGCCACTTCTTTTTTACATTGGAGAAATTGTGGTGACAATGGAAAGCAGTATGAATTCGATTGGCCACTTTTATAGGTCAATTGGCCATCGATTGATGCGTTACGATCAATTGATGGTAGAACTTCTGGGTAGCAATTAGTTAAAGTTGTATTTAAACTTTTACCTGGTTTCATTCTGTAAGAGTTGTTTTCTGAATCGTAAACGACGTCGTTTGAAAATGGAGGCAATTGACAGTTAATGTTTTTGTTTTTTGAATGTTCAGTACAGTTGACAGTGCATAATGCATTTTGTTGGTCCCATTGCCAACCATAAGGGCAAACGATGTTTTCTTCGCTTTTTACAACCGATAATGTTGAGATCACCAAAAATATCTTAAAATATTTGTTTAGGATCATTTTTTTTATGAGTAAAAATACATTCCCTTTCACATGCTGGTTCGCAGCGAACTGTTCTATTATGAAAATAGAATTAGTTTTTAATTTCTAATTAGCAAAATTTGGAAATTTGCCAAGTTTTGAATCCTTGTCCATAATAAATAATTCCGGGTACCGCTACAAGATTTCATTGTTCAACATGTTACTGTTATGCAATCTTTTTAATGTACATACATTTTATTAAATAATTTGCGTTCATGGCAAGTCCGAACGTTTTATTCTTTGCCATTTTTAATAGCCTTTTAGCAGATAACAGAAAATATAAAATTATTTGAAATATTTTTGAATTTTATATAATTGCAAAATAATGTAGGCCTACGTGACTGTGCTGTCAATTTTAGTTGCACATTGTTGGCGACAAAAGTTAGTTTTAGATTATTAATAAGTTGATCTGCTACGATTTTCGAATGATAGAATTTATAATGAAATTTGGCAAATAGGTATTTTAACTTACATACATTTTATTAAACATCGTTTTCTTTTTCGCTGCAAATTATACAGCACAGTACCGGTATATTACAATTTCATTTCTAGTTTCAAGTCGTTTTAGATTATTTAGCAAAATTTTATTAAATAAATTTCATATTTATTTTCAAATTTAAATAATTAACCACAATTTTATTTTGTTATTGAAGATAGGCCTATACGGTATATTTTATGTTTGCAATAATTTTCACCATTACTCAACTAAAAGTCTTGTACGATTTTTAATTCTAAAACTATTA
>JAQGAY010000709.1:0-21342 GCA_034698085.1 Polydesmus angustus | reverse complement strand
TTTTTCAAAAGTGGTTGCTAAAATAAACTAGTATTGAATATTATAAGCCATTTATCCCACTAGCATTCTGGGGGCAATTCTTATGAGGAGTCTTAAATTGTATAAACTAAAATAAGATTAGTTGAGAAAAACTAAAAAGTTCCAGCTTTAAACAAAAAACTATTTTTGATATAAGCTGGTTTTAAAATTATACCACACGTTTCAAAAGGGAAATGTCTTCTTTTCACGCAATAAATGCGTACTTGCTTCTAGAAAAGTGCCGTAATATTTTTATCTAGATTAATTTGGCATGCCCGAATAGGATTTCCTGGAGCTTGAGCCAATTCTGAGACGTGCATCTGTTGAACATCTCTTTCTCAGTCATCTCGTCCTAAAAATTAATAATATTTACTATTGATGATTTAAAAGAAAGCACAACAATTCTTCATTATTTTTGATGCTCCAAACGGAACTCCAGCTTGTCTAGTTATAGTATTACCCTGTTATTACCCCACGCGTGTTCGAAAATAAGTAAATCAATTAAAGAAATACGAATTGCTATTACATGTAGGCTACACATTGCATGATGCATCACCTTGTATTGGAATGGGGTATAAATGCGATCAAAACGCGTTCTAAAATTTAGAAGACTTACTCTTTCGGGATTTCCTTTTCTCTCTCGACCTTTTAGTAAAATTAGAATTCATTATAATATTATTAGAAATTAGAAAATTTAATAACGGAATAAAATCAACAACTCCCAGGGTGAATTCCCGTGCAATTGGATGTGTCGTCTGCTTAAACTCATAAAGCAGAACTACTTTTTCTATTTGAAGTCATCATCAAGAGGCTCACGATAAAGGAGTAACACTGTACCTTTTTTTGGTGACTGCCTTTACCGTGTACCTCTTTGAGGTGACTTTTCATTAAAAAAGTGGTTTTTGGAGATTTCGCCACAACCCAGTAAAATCCCACCTTGGTTGTTCGCGCACTCGAAAGTATCAAAATTTGCCTGAGAGATGGGAGAGCAAAGTGAATTAATTTATTTAAAATGCGCAAACTACTATCAAATCTTGTTCGAAGGTATAAAGAACTTGTATGAAAAAAAAGAATGGACCGACCTGTCTCTTAAAGTCAATCCCGAAGATACCGTTTTGGTGCACGCATTCATCATAGCAATATTTGCTCCACAACTCATCGTTCATTGCAAAGGAAATCAATGTGATTTATCTGACTTAAATATCGATTCCCAAACCTTGTCTACGCTGTTAGATTTTATTTATAAAGGCGAGATAGAAGTTTCACGGGACCAGCTGACGGCTTTAGCCAGAGGAGCGCAACTTATGGGATTTTCAGTCCTCAAAGAAGTAATCGATAACGAAATTAAAGCAGATGTCAACTGTGAGAAATTAATTTTTCAGTATACTATGATTGTAGATTATGACTGTAATTATTTAATTTATTGATTTAGATAACGTCAAATCACCTGTGAAGACAAACAGTTTGTTAAAACTTGGGAAAAGAGCTATTTTCAAATGCTCTCACTGTGAATTTCATGCTTTGCGAGGAGAAGAATTTAAAGAACATTTAAAGAATGCTCACCAGGTAAATTTAGAAAACGGTGGACGATTGAAAACGTCTTTTAAATGCAGAGATTGCGATTTTATTGACGAAAATAAACAAGTTGTGATCGAACATCGAAAAACGCAGCACTTAAAGAAAGTAAACGACGAAGAAGCGAAGAAATTTAAATGCTGTCATTGTGAATTTGTAGCGGAAAAGAAATCCTTAGTAAGTGTTCATATTAAAAACGCTCACTCGAACAATTCAGTTTTCAAGTGCGAAGAGTGCGATTATGTGACGAGATCAGAAAAACAGCTCAAGTCTCACAATGCCAGCAATCATTGCACCGGAGATTTTATTTGTGGAGAATGTGGGAGACGTTTTTTATCTCGCGCAGGCCTTTTAAAACACAATTGGATCATCCACGTATCGCCCGAAGTGCGAAATTCATGTCATCTATGCGATTTCAAAACCATTCGAACTTTGGATCTTAGAAAACACATGCAAGAAGATCACAATATTTTTAGAAAAAGACTACGAAGGTCCAACGTTTATTGCGAAAAGATTCAATGTGCTCATTGTGGCCAGGTTTTAAAAAATAAAACGTATTTAATTGATCATTTAGCGTATAAGCATCGATTAGATGCTGATGGAAATCCCATTGAACCAAAATATAATTGCCGATCTTGCGATTTTATTACTTATTCTCACGTTGAACTTTATAGACACAATTACAAATTGCATTCCAAAGTCGAATTTAGGTGCGATCACTGCAATTTTAAAGCAAGGTGCAGGAAAGTGGTGTCAGATCACGTTCAGGCCAAACATTTCGGAATTAGAAAGTACATGTGCGAGGTTTGCGGACGATGCTTCAGTTCGGAGTACGTTTTGAATGGACACCGGAAGGCTCACGTGTCTTCTCAAACCGAAGATGTGCAAGTGAAATTTAGAAGTAGAAAAGTGGCCAATGGAAAAGCAAGGGATTTTCCTTGTGAATTGTGTGACAAAACATTCTTACAGAAAGCACATCTAAAACAGCACATTCATCACGTGCACGATGAAAATGCAAGGAAGCATCAATGTCATAAGTGCACTTATGCAGCAAAAACTAGATGCAATTTATTGAAACATATTAAGACAGTGCATAAAGAACAAAACGAAGAGTTTTCTTTAGAACTTCTTAAACCTATGGAAGAAACGGGCAACATTGAAATATTGGAAGTGCCGAACTTTGAATTAGTGATGCAAGTTGAAGAGCTAAACTAAATTTAATATTTGTTTTGTCGAACATTTATTAGCATTCCATAAAACGAATCGAAGATCAAAAACATTTAGACGAAATACTCGTTGTAAAATCTGTATAGAAGATTTACTTTCAATAATCGTATTATGGCCAAAAAATTAAATACAGTACTGTATACTGAAAAGTATTTTTTTTTATAAAACAAAATTTATTTTCAATTTATAGTTGGGAACAACATTATTAATATTTGATCCTAGTTCTATTTTCGCAACCCATTTTGAACTTAAATAAGACGTGTGTTACCAGGCGAATAAATTACATTTAAAACTGGAGTGCAATTCCACCCTTTATTAATTATTTACCATTACTGTATTTCTAAATTTGTTCTGCCAATCATTTTCTCAAAATTGGTTGTAATATTAAAACTAGTATCGAATATTATAAAGCCATTTATCCCACTAACATTCTGGGGGCAATACTCATTGACATCAACTCTTGAAATAAAAGTTTGCAAGCGTAAGGCAAACGAACTTGCGAAATCTAAAAAAATAAACAAAAAGCATTAAATAAGTTTATTTCTTTTAAGTTTTTAAAAGGAGATGACGGAACTCACCTGAGTTTTGTTTCTGCAACCTTTGCACTCAAAAGTATTGTTTCTGTGATTGGCAATCGCAATTAATCCGCAAAGGTTACAAACGTGTACTCTATAGGGGTCCGAAACTTCAAATAATCTTTCTCTAAGAAACTGAGCAGCTCCGTGGGAGATCTGACAATCTCGTTCCATCTCACCAAAACGTAAACCTCCATCGCTATTTTTTAAAAAAATAATTATTATACAATCTGTTATATAATTATTGTTCCTGAATGTAATTTTACCGAGCTCTTCCTTCCATAGGTTGTCGAACTAAAATTTGTACCGGTCCTCGAGCTCTCGAGTGAATTTTATCGTCTACCATGTGTTTTAATCTTTGATAATAGGTTGGCCCAACAAAGATCTGTGCATTTAATTTGCGACCTGTGTGTCCATTATATATAACCTATTAACAAACATTTAATTAATACAGCTAATAATTTAAATTTGAAAGTTATTTATTTAAAGGCTTACCTCATTTCCTCTTAAATGATATCCGTATTCTTGCAAAAGATTGGAAATTTTTTGGGCGTTTACAGTGTCGTTAAAAGGTGTAGCATCGCCAATTTCACCTTTATTTGCAGATACTTTACTTTGCAGACACTCGATCAAGTGACCAATAGTCATACGTGAAGGAATAGCGTGAGGATTAATAATGATATCGGGTGTAAGGCCTTCAGCAGTAAATGGCATGTCCTATTTATTTAATTTATTTTTAAACTAATTTGTATTTAAATTTATAATTTTCAAATTTTTTACTTCTTGCCGATAGGTGATACCGCATGTTCCTTTCTGCCCATGTCGACTAGCAAATTTGTCTCCAATTTGAGGAATACGCACGGAACGGACGCGAATTTTGCAAAATTTATAGCCTTCAGCATTTAAAGTAACCATTACCTATAAGATAAAAAAAAGTTAATACCTGTATCTAAGAAACGATACAATTCAAAATGTTATTCATACTTGATCGACAATTCCAGTTTCACTATGCCGTATGAATGTACTAATATCTCTTTTTGTATAACGTTTTATTGATCCTTCCAACTGGATTGAGAAATGTAGGTATTAAACATTGATCATTACAGTTTCTTAACTAAAAATTACTTCATCATCATTTTCTGGTAATGTAATTGTTTTTCCTATAATCACATCTTCAGCTGAGACTCTTACTCCGGGAGCAATTATGCCATCGTCGTCCAATTTCTCGTAAATCGCATTTCGCATACCTGATGGCAAAACATAATTAATTTATTGCTAGCAAAATTCATTATATTAATATTTTAATGTACTTTGACAGGTTTCACGTGTTGGCTTTTCAAATTGTTCTTCCTGATCGCCAACTCGCTTAGACTCTGCATCTCTGTACGACCGATAATGAACAGATCTAAAATAAAAATCCTATAACTTTAGATTTACAAATTTAAAATGCATATTATTGGTTTTTACCTAAAAAATCCTCTATCGACAGCTGAAGCATTGAGAATAACGGAATCTTCTTGATTATATCCAGTGTATGAAGCAATAGCAACAATTGCGTTGATACCTACATAATTATCAAATCTTTTTAAATTTGTTATTTATTTAATTTACAATATTTCTATTTACCAGCAGGCAATTCTCTGAAACGGAGATATTCCATAGATCTCGTCGTTGCCAATGGTTTTTGTGGGTAGTAAAGAACATGAGCCAAAGTGTCCATTCTGACGTGAAAGTTCGTGATATAAATTCCCATAGCTTGTTTACCCATAGCACTTTGGTACGTGTTCCTAGGGGACTAAGAAAAAACAATTAATACAAATTTTTTACCTTATAATGAATGTATCGAATACTTGATTGTGATCGGGAAATGGAATGATGGAAGCACATACTCCAAGTATCATTGACGGGTGAATTTCGCAATGTGTGAATGTCGAACAGTAATCTACACCTTTATCTTGAAGATCGTAAGGTGTCATAGCCAACATGACAGTTTCTTCCTCCATCGTGTCGATATACTCTACTACTCCACTAGCTACAAGATCGTGCCAACCATAATTATTATATTCGGACTCTTTCAACATTTCGATGTGACGCTTTTTAAGTAAAAGTTTTTGTTTCTCAACAATAAGAAGCGGACGACAAATGCGCCCAGCATCAGTATATATTCTTATTTCTCGATCGCGTATATCTCGGATCATGGATACCTAATTAAAATGCGGGATTTTAAACGTTTGTTTCACAACAAGTATAACATGAAAATGCACAAATTACTTCAGACACGATAATATCCATCTGACGGCGAAGCTTTTTTAAAGTATTCATTAACTGCTCTGGATCTCTGTGAATTCCGACCCAACACCCATTAACAAAAATTTTGGTGGCACTATAAAGTTTTTTTTAAAAATTATATTAATATACTTGTAAGTTATTATTTAATAGTGCTAAAAGTTTGACTTACTCGGCAATTGCAGATGGTGCAATTTCTTCCAAGTTTTCCATGCTCCATTCTTCCAAAAACTCAAGAATAGGAGCAGGTTGAGAACCGACAGAAATATAAGCCATCAAAGCCAAATTTTTTACAAGTCCTACGGCAGCGCCCTGTTCAACCAAATTATTAATATGAATTCGTAATTAAAATAATCATACTAAAACCTCTGGCGTTTCAGCTGGGCAAATCATTCCCCATAAGGTATTATGCAGCTGTCTAGGCCTCGCCAATTTTCCTTCTCGACCAATCGGTGAATTAAGACGTCTCAAATGCGACAACGTCGAGGCAAACGTTAAACGATTTAATACCTTCATTCGAAGAAATGAACATTAAATTATTCTTAAGATGCAATTTGACCAGCATAAAATACCTGCGAAACTCCTGCTCGAGCTTGATGGGCTTTCTTTTGATCACCCCAGTTTCCGGTAGCCAAAGAATAACGTAAACCATCCGTGAGAATTCTTGTTTTAATAGCCAATTCTAAACTGAAGTCTTTTCCTCGATCGATAAATTTTTGGGCGTACATTCTTACTTCCTTGGTTAAGTTTTTGAAAAGGCTAAAAGAGTTTAAATGAAACATAACTTGTGCGAGATATATAGTTTTTAAATAATATCTACCCTCGGAACAAGAACGCCAATAGTGGTCCAGCCAAGTCAAGACGTTTATTACCATAGTGATCACGATCGTCCAATTCTCGTCTACCAAGAGATGCGTTCAAAAGTCGATGGACCATGTATCTATCATATAATAATAAATTAAAAATTTAATATTTTGAATATTTTACCAATATTAGAAGCACGTACCCCAAATAATACGCTTTTTTAGTTTCACAGAAATCTCCCACAGCCACATGAGGAAGCATTTCTTTCTGTAAAATTTCTTTGGCATACTTAATACGTTTGTCTTTCGTAACTCCCGGACGGGCACCACGGGATCCAATGAAATTTAAAGCCACATTTTGCTCTTGAATAACGAAAGCTTCGTCTAAAGACGGTTTGACCTAAATATTTGAACGTGAGATTATTTAAATTGGGAAATTAAATCGATAACAAACCATTTCCATCATTTCTGGATCATCAAAATCGTATATGATGTGTTCAAGAATATCCCGATCAGCCACGAAACCAAGAGCACGAAATACGATCATAATTGGAATCTCCTGTTTAATGTAAGGCAGCACAGCGATTATACGTTGACCAATAGCACTCTTTTTCACGCCTTGGCCACCTCGAGCTAACATGTTGACCCACAAAGTGCTAGTTGGTCTTGAAGAATGCTCCAAACTCGAACGAATTTCAGCTTTATAAGCATACTTCGAGTCTTTTAAAGTAAATACATATACTGTGTTGGTTGCCATTTTTTCTTGAGCAATCAGCACCTAAAAAAGAAATAATTTTAACACTTGCAAAAAATAAATATTAAAGAAATTAACCTTCTCTGAACCGTTGATGATAAAATAACCACCTGGATCTAATGGGCATTCATTTAATTCAGAAAGATCACGTTCGATAAGATTACTCAGTAAACAATAGGCAGATCGAAGCATAATTGGAATTTTTCCTATAAACATTTTTTGATGCTGCGTTTCTGACGGTTCTTCCCCTTCTTTAATAATGGTTTTAGTTATATCCACATACAAAGGTGCCGAATATGTCAGATTTCGCAGTCTGGCTTCGTTTGGCATCATAGGACACGGAGCACCGTCTTTCTCCCAATGTGTAGGTTTTGATAAGTAAATTTGCTCAAATTTTAGTAAAAATCGAGGCTTAAATATAACAAAATTATATTGAAATTAACGTCGTCTGGATTTTCCCAAAAGAACCAACCGGATTTTCAACTTCTCCTGAAGTATGTTGAGCCTCTGCTTGCATGTCAATTTGTGGAGTATCCTCCACAATTCTTTGGACGGCCATTTGAATAAATTCATCAAATGAATCCAGTTGCTGTCGAACAAGCCCTTTGTCGTCGAAGTAAGCACTGATGACAATCCACGCAGCTTCTTGCCATAAATCTGGAGTGATTTCATCTGTCTCATCTTCTTCAAATGGCTCTAAAAATTCAAAAACCGTGAGTTTTAAATTTCAGTGTTACAATTAAGATATTCTTAGCAGTAAGTTAGAAGTATTCTAACTTTTCCGTATACAGATACGAACTTAATAATAGTTAGGATACTCGATCCTAACTTCTTAGGTATAATAATAATTACCTTCTTCTCCTTCGTACATTTTGGGGAATAGCCAATTCCAAAAATATATAAATTTTTTCCAATATATATAATAATTACAAAGAGTGAAATACTGATAGATTTATTATAAAACGAAATGATTTTTTGAAAATATACAACCTACCGATTGCAACAAAATAAGTCAATAGAAAGTCAACGCATGCGCAATAGAAAAGAAATACAAACAATCGATACGTGTATCGAATAATTATTAACAATATCGATATTGTTGTGTTTCTCAACAGAAGTCTCGCAAGCATTATTTAATTAGTTTTAAACGCGTAATAACTTAAATTTATTTAAAGTAATTAAAATTTTCAATATAAAATATATTTTTTAAAATTAATTTAATAATTATAATTATGTTTCTGTGTATATAATTAATTTTTAATAGTTAACACCAGACCACTTGTCGAGAGTCAACTTCGTAAAAACGAGCAAGCTGAAGTGAGCGTGAAATTCCGTTCCTGGTAAAATATTCCTATTTATTTTGATTTTTATAAATTTAATAGACCTATATTAACGACAATTTAAAGCCTAACGATTGCACAATTATCCAAAAATAAAAAAAAATTAAGTAATTTCGAAGTAAAGACTAATTAGTTAGAGATTTAAAATCGTGGTTAGCGTGCCGCTGAAAGGGGCTCCATTGAGTTGGCTACACATAGACAAGCGCACTCAACAGTTTTCGTTTAATCATGTCAGGGGTGTCGTTGTGTGGGAACGAGAGTTGCCATCTTCTGTGTTTTCAGTCATGAGCGACTATTCTGCAGTGGCACCTCCAAATAATTTATCTAGTGGTTTTGATCCAAGTTCTGCTTTCGCTGATGCTCTTAAGAGAGCAAAACAGGTAATTTACTAAATGTAATGTTTGCCAAAAAATATTTTTGTATTTTCAACGCGGTTTTGAAACGCCGAAACCAAATAAATAAGCCTAATCAATACTCGCAACATGGTTGTTTTTCACGAGGGCTGTGACCGCCATTATCCATTGTTCGGTTAAGGGTTAAGAGAATCTCGTTAGATAAAAAAAAATAAATTAATCGTACGAAATAAGAGTGAGATAAACGGAGATAAATTATTAATGCTTGCTGCTGCATGGCAGTTAACGCACGTATATAGTTTGTTATTTTTAGTTTGTTTTTATTTACATAAATTATTGTATTGTGCTATTGATTTGTGTGACGCTATTGATTTGTGTGACGCGTGTTTTTTTTTGGAAAAAAAAAAAAAAAAAAGTCACACCGCTATCTTAATTTTTTTTTCTTTTTTGCGGGCTTTATTCACTATCGATTTGGATTTATTTAGAATTGTTATGAATTATTAGTTTCTCATAAAAGAAATTTTATTATGCATCATAGTAAATTAGGCCATTTACAGATAGCTGCCAAAATTAATACTCCAGCAAGCGACGGCACTGGCGGTGGTTCCAAGCGTCCACACGAAGAGTCGCAGGGTATGGATTGGATAGGTCAGTCACACAAAGACTTGCTATTAAGTATTTTTAAACCGCACGTTTCTCGAAATTTATTATTCATTGCGGTGTGGACAAAATATTTACTATTTAACAAATTTTATTTTTTTTGATTTTAGAAAAAAATCCGACAAAGAAATTGGCCACGATAGATCGTGAGTATACTTTTTATTTTATTTTTATTCCATAATAACTTAATAATATTAAATAAATTAATAGTTATTAGGAAAAAATCTCAAGGTGACTATTATGAATTTTATATTTTTATATTTTTTGCTTAGCGATCGGAGCTCAGTTAGTTGCCATGCAACAGCAGCAGCGGTTAGTCGAAAAATACAGTTTTCTACTTGATGATTGATACCTGCTTGTTTTGTGACCGTTCTATTTAATGCAATCAAGTGCAGCTGTTCTTGTATCATGTTAACACAATGGTAACCTTTATCCTGGTAGCCAGCAACGTGCTCAAAAGGCCTATCTACGATTTCTTAAAAAACCAAAGCTACCAAAAGTTGTCCCTAAAGTTTCCTATTTTTTTTATATAAAAAACCTTGTTTTAAAATGCCAAAGACAGCTGAATTATATTTATTTCTGATTGTTTATTAGTTTATTAATAATTAAATAAAATCTATTTTATTTTTTTTTAAATTTTTTTAGGTTGGGTGTTAACTCAAATGCGGTTATCACGGAAGAATTTCATGTTCCAGATAAAATGGTTGGCCTCAGTAAGTTTCCAAGTACTGTATTCGCACAATTGCTTGTTTATTTGATGTTTTTACGTTAAAATTATTTAAGTTATTGGCCGAGGCGGAGAACAAATTACTCGACTACAGGCAGATTCAAGTTGCAAAATTCAAATGGCTGCGGGTAATTTAATAATTTTGCGATTTGATTTTTGTGAAAATAATATGAATTATTATTTTAGACAGTGGAGGCCTTCCTGATAGGTCCTGCTCTTTAACAGGAACGCGCCAAGCCGTTGAGTAAGTTTTTTGTTTGTTTAGTTCTAAAAGATTATAAAAAGTTCTTTAGCACTTGTTAATGAATTTAAGTTATTTAAAAATGTTATATTTTAAGTTCCGGCAAAGATTTATAAAGAGGTATTTTGTTTATATTAGAAAGGCTAAAGAAATGATTATGGATATTGTGAGCAGAGGAACGGCTAGACCTTTAGACTCTGGTAGCTTACCAGATGGCTTGGCGGTCGTTGAAATTATGATTCCTGCATCCAAAGTTGGCTTAATTATTGGAAAAGGAGGAGAAACGATAAAGAATTTGCAAGAACGTGCCGGCGTAAAAATGGTCATGATTCAAGACAGTCAGTTTGGAAACATGGGCGAAAAACCGTTACAAATTAAAGGGGATTCACAAAAGGCTGAGGTAATTTACATTTTTTCCCCCACGCACTTATCCATATCGTCAACCAAAATGTGGTTGACGATTTATACTACAGTGCTATATAAATTTAGAAAACATTTCGCTGACTTCTATAGAGCGCTTTGTCGCTCCAGGATTAGAGTTAGATAGTGTGAATTTCTACATGATTATTCTAACTTTTTGAAAAAATGATTAATATTGGTTTTTTTTCTTTTTTTTTGTGTAGTACGCAAGGCAATTGGTACTCGATCTATTGACTGAAAGGGAACTGGAAGTGAGTGCGGTACAGTTCTATATTATTATAGTGTTAGTGCGGGATAAATTTCTAATTATATTTTATTAAATTGAATGTGAAGAATATGGGTCGTGGTTATAATCGAAACCAAAATCAGACTAACGACTATGGGTCTTCTCAGTCTGGAACTCAAGAGGTTAGTTGATCGCGGTATAGAAAACAATTAGCCAAATGTTATATTGTTAACCTGTAAGGTCCCCGTGCCACGTCAAGCAGTTGGTGTGGTTATCGGAAAAGGCGGTGAAATGATAAAAAAAATTCAACAAGATACTGGCGCTAGAGTACAGTTTCAACAAGGTTAATTTGTTGGAGTTGAAATGTTTTTGGATGGGGTTTAATTTAAAAATTTTAACTTAGATGATGGTCCTGGTGAAAGAGACCGAATGTGCTTTCTCACAGGTTCATCAGAACAAATTCAGAATGCTCAAGGCATTATTCACGACTTAATTAACAGTGTTTTAGTAAGTGTTTAGATAATATTTAAATTAATGAATGCAGACAGATATTGTGATGCGCACATAATTAGAGCTTGATTATCTATAGGAAAGCGTTTTGCTTTCCGCCTCAATGGTAATCAGGTGTCAACTTGTGCGATAGTAAAATTATTTTTCGCTACCGCATTTTACTGGTTATTTTTACTAGTAAATAATGTAGTCGATTAAAACAGTTTTAATTATTTGTTAATAGTATATATATATTAAAATCTGTTCTTTATTTTATACAATACAAATTTTTTCTTTTTTTTTGTATTTTTAGACTAGAGACCAACAGAATATGGGACGAGGTAGAGGTCGTGGAAGAGGTGGTTTTGACGATAGAAGGGGTGGAGGATCGGGCGGTGGACCACCGGGTCGTGGGGGAGACTTCATGGGAGGTGGTCCAATGGGTCGAGGAAGTAATGGTCCTGGTAACCGTGGTAATCAAGACTGGATGGAAGTACAATACAACGTTCCAGCTGTTAAATGCGGCATTATTATTGGAAAAGGTGAACATTTCTGGCATGATTTTTATTAAAAGCAAATTAACTAAAAGGTTTATATACGCGCGTTTTGCAGGTGGAGAAACTATTAAATCGATAAACCAAGTAACCGGAGCTCACGTTGAGCTGTCACGTAACCAACCACCGAATCCTACAGAAAAATGTTTTGTCATCCGTGGTCTTCCAAACCAAATTGATCATGCGAAACAGTTAATTAATGAAAAGATTGGTGGTGGATCTGTAAGTTTATATAAATATTTTGAGGTTTTATAATACTAATTATTAACGTGATTTTAATTTTAAAGGGATCTGGTTCTTCTGGAACACCGCCAATGAACAATTATGGAATGCCACCTGGCGGATCAGGTCCTCCTCAAGGTGCTCCAGGTTATCCTATGAGCGGGTATGTTTTATCAGAAATTTTAAATTTTCGTATTGAAAATTAAAAAAATAATTTTTTAATAGACAACAACCTCCGCAAGGTGGGTCAGCTTATGCTCCTCAAGGTTGGGGTGGAGCCTATCAACAACATTGGCCAGGTCAACCTGGAAACGCTGGCAATAATGATATGTGTAAGTTCATACTAACGAAAATTTAATGATTCTGTAAATTTTAACGAGTTTTAACATTTAGCTAAACAAGCTGCTGATGCTAATGCTGCTGCTTGGGCTGCATACTACGCTCAATATTATGGACAAGTTCAGCCTAACTCGCAACCAATAGCCAGTGGTAATCCCGCGCAACCTCCTGCTGCGGCGCAGAATGCGGGTGAGTTCTGTAAAATTTAGGAAAAATAATGTTCTCTTATTAATATTTATCGTGTAAAATTTTAGCTGCGCCACAAACCGGTTCATCCGCTCAGCCAGATTATAGCGCAGCTTGGGCGGATTATTACCGATCGATGGGGATGTACCGTGAAGCTGAAATGGTTGAACAACAAGCAAGGGCGCAACAAGCAAACCCAGGCCAGCAGCCTGTAAGATTTACGATTTAATTAAGACCAATCATAAATCTTATTTGAAGAGCATGACTCGTGCATTATCAGTCTTTTTATAACAAAACACATTATCAATGTTGTAATATAGAATTAAACGAACCTCATTTAATAACCGCCCAATTTGAAACATTTCGCATTTTTAAATTTTTTTATGGGTAAAATTTAGGCAAGCCAACCAGGAGGTGGGGCTACTGCTCCAAATGCGGCACCTCAAGCTCCGGCGGCGGTCCAACCGGCACCTAACGCGTCTTCGAATAACCAGCCTCAGCAACCATATTCTCAGTATAGCCAATATAATCAGTATGGTCAGCAACCTGCAGCATCATACCCATACAACTATCCCGCCTACCCTCAACCACAGTAAAATCGTCTTCATCTATGTATTTATCCAGGTGAGAACATT
The DNA here is from genome assembly GCA_034698085.1 of Polydesmus angustus. Classification (NCBI taxonomy): domain Eukaryota; kingdom Metazoa; phylum Arthropoda; class Diplopoda; order Polydesmida; family Polydesmidae; genus Polydesmus; species Polydesmus angustus. The sequence goes on along the minus strand of JAQGAY010000709.1, from coordinate 7,712 downwards.
TATAATACTAAAAGCTAAGCGTATGCGCCTGCTATTTTGATTTTGGGGACGTTGCCATGCATATATTACACCATAAGATTATAGTGCAAAAGTTATTTTGATGCTTAATGAGTTATGAATGTCATTATGATTGGGAATTGGGTTGTTTGCCATGACTTGTCATCAAATTCAGTAGATCAACACGAAGGAAGGCGATTATACAAGTGTGAAATGCGCCGATCTTTTCTGGTACAACCTGTTTTGGAAATTACTTCATAACAGTGGCACCCATTAGCAAGTGGTGAAGCGTGAGTATTAACTATGCATTCTTGGTCCCTTCAAATGATCTCTTCTACCAAAGAGAGAAATTGGCCTTCAGCGACACATCCCTTTTTGACCTTTGCTTAAAACCAGCGGGGACCTGAGCTACGTAAATCCAATTTGGTTTGTTGTTTCTTTTTACAGAAATTGCCCCCTTGTGACTTGAATTGCCTATGTGAATGCCATGCAGTGTGATGTTGACAACAACGTGTTGGGTCCTAAAAATGTCCATTATATCTTAACAATTGATGTTTGAAGCGATGATATGAAATGATTGTCAAGTGTTCAAATATTTTTCATCTGTGCAGAAGTTAATTATTTTAGACTACATTGTTCGTCCCAACTGACCACCGCCGTTGCAGGAAAAACCTGGTAGGGCTGGGTAGTCAAGAACAGAATGGGAGTGTCAAAGATTGACACACTTGCAAAGGCGTAGTATTAAACCACTTTTAGTAAAACAGTTTGCCAAGTCAATGTTTTTATGTAATTTATGGCGACTTTAAAAGTGGCTATATCACGCTTTTTTGTATTACAGACGTCCTATTTGTGCGAAATTCGAAATATGTTTTTTTTTATTAATCTATGTATGTTTATTATGATTTTTACGTTTTTTCTTTTGTGATTGGCTCTCAGAAACCACGGGATACGCAAGCGCGCTGGTCAAAAATTCATATTACATCAGCTTCAGTGACGCCGTTCAAACATAAAACTTTTTACTCAGTGGTTGCGGGTGTGTGAAAACCTGGAATCAGATTCAGGGAATTTCAATCAAGCAAGCATAGTGACACAACTAGTGGCTTCTGTTTCATGCAGCTGACTCTGGTAGGTGCCAGTACCAAAACTTTTTTTTTGATACAAGAGTTTATGCCATTCCTATGTAGAATATAAATTGTTTTCTATTGATGCACAAATAAGTTTTAGTTAATATTTGTTTATTGAATTACCAGGTAAGGCAGGCGTTTTTTTAGATTTTAACTTGTACCATATTGAAAGGTTAACATAGTGCTAAACATTAACTAGTTTTACTTTTGAAATTTTTATATTTTTTACGAGATAGGCGTTATTAGATGTTAATTTTTTATTAGGAAAAGTTCTTTTAAAGGATCTGGTTGCTGATCTAATTTTCCAGGTAAACGTTGATTTTGCCGATTATTAGCATATTCAGTATTTTATATTTCCTTAAAAATGTTTTGTTGGAGATGCCGGGATTTGAGTATATTTTGAATCAAATGTATTGCCTATTGTTTTCATGTTTTTATGACAAAAGTTATACGATCTACGTAATTTTGTTATGCCCATAATTTTACTACCGTAGTTTAACTATTTTGGTGTATATTCACCAGGCTGAGAGTCTAGATCATGAGGGAATTCCCAAACAACTTGCTGGACCCGTGCAGTCAATCTTTTGGCATCCGTAAAAAAAGGAGGCCGGCCAACATTACTTTTCCAAAGGTAATTTTAAGTAGCTGCTAATGTATAAAAAATGCACTTTGTTTCACACATTTGCGTATATACAATACATAAATTCAAATATTTGAGTTATATTTATGAAAATGCCTATTTCAATCATGTATATATTTTGATTGCTAAAGTCGCGTGATACATTTTTAAGGTGGTTTCCTTGTCTTTATGCTTGCTTGTTTGTACAGATCAATTTTACAAACAAATGATTGCAACTTTACATTTTCATGTATTAGTCACTACTAATGTTGATTTTTTGGCCAGGTCACAGTATCAGTGTAAATTTTATAAAAAAATAATCATTTCGTTAGCTTTGGTGGTTCAGTTTTTAATGTTTTTAGTATGAAAATAAAAAATTGTTTTCAGGACTTCGGCTCAATCGCAGTTATTTTTTTTTTTTTTTGTTAAATTACCTTCGTGTTTAATTACTTTATAATCAAAATTTAGCTCTTTTTCGTTATAGTTATGCGTCAGATTTATAAAACTGACCAATGTAAAGCTAAAATAGAAATAAACTAAGTTTTTTATTTAGTTAAATATAATATTAACATAAAAAAAATTTATTTCTGCCGGGTAGCCTATTCATTTTTATTATCAATAAATTATTATTAATTATCTTTAACAATTTCAAATGGCAATTTAATGATTTATGTACAGTATGTAAAATATTTATTACACATGGAATCTGTTAAACGATAAGCATGAAGTATTTAAATAACCATAACTAAAATTTATTTACCGGTATTATAAAAAAAATTAAAAGGACAATACTGTAATACGGAACGTAACATGTTACGTTTTGTTCTACGTTGTTTCTACGTAAATATTAACGTAAGCTTAACATTCCAATGAGGCCACCCTCCGTTCACCTCTTGCCAGCATTAATCAGCCAGCTGTAGTGCTGCGAAACCAATTCATTAATTTATTTATTGTTTAAATGGAAAGTGATCTTTAATCCTTATTTTATCGTGATATTATTTTATGTGTTTGTCATTTCTATTTTTACCGAATCTTTAAAGAAGGATTGAAATGAATACTATTTTGTTTACATAAGCGATTTCCATTCACGAGAGTTGTCCTCGATCGACAGATGATAGTAACATAAGACGCTGCCGAAGAATGAGCTACGATACTTCGATTAAAAGATTTAATTTCTGTGATATTTTCGCGTTGATTAAACGCGCTGATCAAGATTCCATCTGTGAACAGTAATTTGAAACTCCGTAAGTAACATATGGTAAAGTTATATTGAAGATTGCCAAAAGAAATATTTAAATTGAACGATAAATTTTGGGCTAACCTAAAATTATTGCAGATACAGCTAATGTTGTCTCGGTATTTATGTAAATAAACATGCCACGAAAAATAAAGAAAGTCGCGAACAGATCGAAGAATTTGGACTGTAAACAAGGATTAGAGATTAAAGAGCAGGCAAATTCGAGCGATAGTAATGCGTCTTCAGGATCCAACTTGGTGTTTGACGATGATGAAAGTAATTTTAAAAACGGTGATTTGTGCGAAAGTCTAATGCCTACAGTGATGGATATTAACGGTGTTGAGGGTGCGGAGAGTACGGGTCGGATAAACCGAACATTTGGAAATGAACAGCTGGTGAATGGAAGTTGCGAGCAACTAGAAAACGAAGAGACGTTTATTTTGAATTTGAAATTGTCAGAAGAGGAATCAAAAACGAGGGAGGAGTGTGTGATTAATGGTGACCGTGAATCACCTACTGATGAAAATTTGCTAGAGGTAATGTCTAATGAGGTCACTGCGGTTGAATTCAAGGACGAGAATGAGACAATTGTCGTTCGCGAAGCTATCGCTATTAATAATTGCACTCATTCGCAACAATTAGGAAATAAAAGTGTGGAATCACAAACTTTAGACTATGCGGAAAATGGAACGCTTAATGTTCCGCTGCTAGACGAAATCTCTTCAGACAATCTACAAATGCATGAAAACTGCCATTCAAACGATTTAAATTCAAATTTAGTAGAAATTAAAACTATTAGTTCGGGTATTTTGCAGGCGGAGAATGATCACGAACTGAAAAGTGAAATTATAGTGCTGCAAGAGAATTTAAAAAATCAGCTGACTGAAATTATCAAGTAATCTTTTTTTATAATACTGTAATTACATGTGTATAATTATTATTATGCATTTAAACATGTCATAATATTATTTCAATATAATTACTGTACTTTTGTTAATTTTCCTGTTTTGTATCTTAAGATTAAAAGAAGAAAATGGCAGATTACGAAACAATTCGGTAAACTGCGATACAATTCCCTTAGCTGAAACAACGGTCGAAATTTACGAAGTTCAAATGACAGCTTTAGAAAATACAATCACCCAACTTCAAAAGGAAGTTGATCATTACAGAGATAAAATGACGGAGCAAGATGAGTTTACCAGAACTACTATATATACTTTAAAGAAAGACTTGTCAAGAAAATTAGAACAGGTCTGTCACTTTTTACATATTAATGCGATTGACCTAAATATTATTATTATGGTATCTAAAGATGGTTTTATAATTATTTATTTATTTAATGTGGGAATTCGTTTAATGCACTAATATTAACTCGTGATATATATTTTAAATATAATAATTAAAAGAGCATTAAATTTCAAGGTAATGTCTTCCTTTGGTATCGAATATAATAACAGCTCAATTTAATTTTATTGCGTTTATAAAATAGTTTTTTGTTAATAATTATTTTATTGGTTATTTTATTGTAGATGACTAAACAATACGAGACCAGTGAAAAAGAAAAAGAATCGATGGTTGTAAAATATGCTCTTAGCGAAAAAGCTGTTTTATCTACAAGAAAAAATTTGGAAGAAGTTGATAAGAAATGGAAGGAAAGTTTAAGAGAAAAGGAGACTTTGCAGAGTAAAATCAGGACTTTGACAAACGAAAAATCTCGAATAAATCAGTCTTTAGATTCAAAGGTTGTGGGTTTCTTTAATCATTACATTAAATCTTATACTAAACGGTTTGTTTACACGTTTTAGATTAATGAAGTTAGCGTTTTGCAAAGAGATGCTGAAAGAACAAAAGATGAAATTGCTTCTAGAGATATTAAAATTAAATGGGCACAAAATAAATTAAAAACGGAAATTGATGCGCATAAGGTTAGTTTTAAATTGTAGCTTTAGTGAAAGAAAAGTGTGAAAGGTTTTCAAATAAAATTTTTTAAATAGGATACGCAATTAAAGATTGAGAGGCTTGAACATAAGCTTAAAGAAGCTCGAGAAGAATCTGCCCAAATAAGAAAAGACTGTCAAGCGATGATTCGTACATATCAAGAATCGGAAGAGATTAAGTCGAATTGTCTCGATTTACAGTTACGTGAAAAATTAACGGAATTAGAATTAGAAAGACAAGAAAAGTGTGACCAAGAAGAGGTTACTTGCAATATAAATACGTTTTCCTTTCCATTTTTAAAATGATGATTTCGTAATTAGGTGTACGTTGTTATACAAAGAGAATTGGATGGACTTAAAAAGAAGCATAAAACTAGTGTCGAAGAAAATAATTCATTATCAAGAAAAGTAACTACGTTTTTATTGATTAGGGTGTTTTTTCGTGTAATTCTTAGACTGTGATTAATTGTAGGTTCAAACGTTAGAAAGGGAACGATTAGATTATGAAGAAAATCTTGGTAAATTAAAAGAGCAGGTTAATGAAGGACATCAGGAATTAGCTGATTCAAATGCGAGAGTGGCTGAACTTCAGAATTTGTCAACTCAAATTGAAAGGTTTGATTTTTTTTAAAGGATTTTAACGAAACAAAATTTTGATATAATTTCATTTTCAATGTAGAGAAAGAGAAAAAGTTGCTCAAAGTTGGAATGAAATAGAGAGGCTGCGTCAAACTAATGCGGAATTGCAAATTGATATGGAAACTTGTCGGCGAAAAGAAGGAGAGCTATTGGAATTTACTGAGAGATTGACTAGCAAGAACGTTAATTTAGTTTCTGATTACAACTGTTTGGAAGCTAAAGTAAAAATTTTTAATTGAAAATTGAAAATTTATAGCGTTGTTGATTTGATTTGATTTAGTTTAATGAACAAATGAGAGAGACTAATTCAATGAAGAAAAAATTAGACGAGTTGGAAACTAAATGCAATTTGCTAGTATTACAAAACTTTTTTATAAAGCACTTATGAATTATTTCTAATGCATTTTTTAAAATTAGGAGAATCAAGTTTCGGAAGAGCAACATCAAAGGAAAATTGAAACTCAATTATTGGCTCGAAAACTGGCAGAAAAAACAAAAATTGGTAAGATCTTAGTTTAATGAGAAAATATTTAATTTGAATTTATCCTTCTTTAGGCGAGATATTGAATTTAAAAGTTGAAGAACACAATAATGAAAATCAAGTATTAAAAAAGAAAAATTCGTTTACGGTTAGGGTAAGTGTCCTTAAAATAGTTACTGCTGTTTTTTTGCAATTAATATTCATTTTGGTCATTAGGAATTAACGCGAGAGGTGCAAACTCTTCGTCGCCGATTAGAAAGTTATGAAATGTTACGTAATGGTCATCAAGATGGCCAAAATCTAGGTTCTAGAACAAGTTCAACGGGTTCCCTAGATAAGCTAGGGTTTTCGAACTCTAATAATTATCAACCCAGTAGTTCAATGAACAAAGTGAATTATTCTGTTGAAACTCTCCCTGATTGCAAAACTTTGACAGACACACCAATAGAACCGACGCGGCAACTTCTAATTGAGAGAATTGTCAAACTTCAATGGGCGCATGCACGTAAAAATGAAAAAATAGAGTTTTTAGAAGAACACGTTAGTCAGCTTTTAAAAGAAATTCAACGAAAATCTAAGTAAATATTTTGTTTTAGGGAAATGTATACGATTTAACTATTTTTTTTTTAAGGTTAATTCAAAATTATATAATGCGAGAAGATACTGGTGCATTAGCTACGAGCTCAATGGACGTAAATAAGGCAAGTTTTGAAACTATAAAAATTGATTCTAATAGTTTGGTAACTAAAATTTCTGTGTAAATGCTAATCATAAAAAAAGGAATTAAAAGCAAAGGTGACCTACTAATAAATTGCATTATTTTAGTGTTTAAGTTTTCGGATAACATTTATTTTTTGATATTAATTTTAGGTCGAATTAGCCAAGAAAGGAGGAATCATGTCATCATTATACTTGTCACAGGCTAATGATGATGGAATGACGTTAGATTTATCTCTAGAAATTAGTCAGAAGCTTCAAGCTGTGTTAGAAGATACCCTTTTAAAAAATATAACACTAAAAGTAAATATGTTTTGCGTTAGTTAAATTTACAAACATTTTAATGACATTTTTTTAAATATTTATTTTAGGAAAATATTAAAATGTTAGGAGAAGAAATTGAGAGGTTATCGAGGGAGCAAAAACATATACGATAATCAACTTTTAATAAGTTACTATGTTAAGATAAAAATATTTTATTTTATTGTACAGGACAAGATTGACGATGCATACATTTTCATTTGCAAAATTGGGGGGCAATTGGGGGGATACGCTCCAGCTGCACTTTTTCAATTCTTACTCCGGATTCATTATATCTGAACAATCTTTGTAAATAATGCTACCTTGTTTACGACTTTATTTATATGAAACTTTTAGCGAAACTGAAAATTTGAGTGTATATTCTAAAAACCTTTAGCGCATTTAGTGAATTTGCTAAAAATTTCATTATTTAACATGTTTAAAATTATTGTTCGTTGGTGATATTATTAATTAATCATTTTAATTTTAAAAAATCATTCGAAATACCAAATTGTGTCTGTAATTAGTTTTTTTATAAAATTAATTTTTTTTGATACGGTATCGTTTTTATTTTGTGCATTTTTTCTTATCTGTTACTGACAAAAAGATAAACATTTTTCTAATATTTTCGTACCGGTATTTTTGCAATTTACAGTGAATT